>JASDQU010207413.1:14483-27599 GCA_032191745.1 Picea mariana
AGACCCATGAAAGAGGAGATCATCACAAGAATTAATGAGCTGAAAGCTCAAATACATTCTTATGGGGTAAGTGGCATCTTTACATAATTTTATCAACTATGACATATATTCATTTACGATTTTTATTTTTATATTTTTTTATATGATTTGATAAAGTCAAGTATTCATTTTGTAGTATTTTTTAAAACCCAAGAGTGGAAAACCTACATAGACCATTATTGGTAGAAGTGATGATCCAGTGAATCCACAACATCAACATAGCATACGAGTGCAACTTTTTGATTCTCTGGAGGTTGGCCTCAAATAAAATGATGAGCATACTAATTTTGAGCAGCATGACATGCCTAAGAAGTGTCATATAGACATTGGGGCTCCACATTATGTTGGAGATGAACCTAGTGTCGATTGTGAGGAAGATTTTCCTAGAGAAACACGGGTGAAAAACACGAGATCACTAGATGTCACCTTTCTGGTGGATGACGACTGTGTTCCAACAAAGATACAAAATGTTGGAGTTATTTATTAATTAATTGATTTATTTTTATCATGTAATTGAAAAGAACATATGTTGAAATTATTTTAAATTAATGATCATAATGTTTTTGAAAGAAATAATGTATTCTATAGGAACTTGAATGACAAGGCATTGGGGATTTTTGGCCCCACCATTCACACAAGGTGGAATGGCCAAGATAGAAATTTGAAAGATGAATTGGTAAGACATATGGTAAACTTGTTTGGAAATATATTCAACAAAAAAGTGGCCACCCATTTAGCTAGCGAGAGTTTGAAATATACCAGGGCTCAATATAAGAAAATATTGGAAGAAAACCTCAATTATGAGTGCCCTCCCATGGTTTGGGAGAAAGAGTGGAACTCACTGATAGAGGATGCAAAGGAGAATTTTCTAAAAAGACAAGGAAAATAACCATGAATTCGTCATCTCCTCCTCTTTCAGGTGAATCTTGTGTAGTTTCCTTTGATGCGTTGTTCAATTCCTATACGTCTTCCTTCTTTTTCTCCCTGCTGCTACTGGGTGCATCATATTCTTATCAAGTGACTACAAGACTTCCGATGAGGTCGGGGTCGGAGAGTTCTGTCTGTTCGACTGGTAAAAGGAAATCTCCAGGCCATTCCTTGGTTATTTCTTCCATTTCCTCCTCTATGAGTTTTTAATAGTACTGGAGCTCTTCCTTGTGTTCATCCCCATACACAGTGATGTAAATGAAATACCTATCGACGCGAAACTTTGCAAGTGGCTTGAACCTGTGAAGGGTATTCGATGTCATGCAAGGGAAAGATTCAATGGCCCTCTTAAGATGTAAATAATATGTCTGGAACACCGCATTGGATTTCCATTGTTTTTCCATGTTGCTCGAATACCACAGCATAGTGAACTTTGTGGCCAGTTGTTCGGACGACTCAATTTCAGGGAAGGTCGCTCCTTTTGGCATCTCCAAAGAAATGAAGGCAATGAGAATCAACAACCAACTAAATGAAACTCATAGCCCTGTTCCTATGCTTCGCAACAATCTTGATCCAACTGGTTGACGAGGTAGCTCACCTAGTTCATTTTCATCCCTTCGAAAAATTTTCCTTTGAGGTTGACGACAAACCCCGTGACCTGTGTTGGTCTGTTCTTCCTGACGATCTTACTAGCAATCAAATGGTAGGCTAGGCGCATTGCTCCATTTTGGATGGAGGCTACCTTGTAGCCCCGCTTCCCTTTCTCCACATCCTCGTAGGTTTCTTTTATGCGTTGCACCAAGGTACGATCTGCAACCTTCCTTGGGTAAACCTCCTAGGGATCTGGTCCTTTCATGCTTAATCCAATGATCCGGTGGATCAACACTGGATGTAATGCGATGCACTGATCCAACCACATGTAACCACCATGGTATCATGACAGGAGGCGTTTAACACACGTGTTAACCTCTTGATGTTTTTTGAAGTGTGGTATATTCATCACATTGAGGATGGTTGATCTTGTAATGTCTATGGTCCACAACTGGGGGATTATATTCAACTTCTTCCCCATTGTCTTTATCAATTACATGTGTGGTGTGAGCATTCCATAGTTCTTGCGGTCTCCTAAGTTGAAGCCACTGATATTTAGCATCATAATCTGTCTTAACTGTAGTCCAACTATGTGTATCTGCTTCAGAAGGTACACAGTAATAAGTGTATATTCAAAGTCCCTTGGGATGCTATCATGACTAACCACGCCAGCCAGAGGCGAGGTATAGTCAGGGAAGATTGATGGGATGTGCTTCACATTTTCCAAGTCATCACGATGCTTTCTTATATTCTCTGTCACAATCTAGGATGGGCCATATCGACGTGCAGTCGATGGGGATGCTTTCACTCCTCTCGTCGACGAGGCCTGTACTCCTATGGATAAGACCTTCTCAACCATGAGGTCTATGAAAATTTCTTTGACAGATTTCTCTACTACACTATGGTCACTCGACATACACGCTCAATATTAGATATCTTGGGTTGGTGAACAAACAATCAAGGTAGAAGAGCAGATGTCGAGGTTACAATAAGCATGGCACAAAAATGATTAGTTCTCTATGGGATTGGATAATCATAATTGGAAAAAGTTTCCACAGTAAGAAAATCGATGAGTTAAATAGATAACATCATAATAGATTCCTCCAACAAGAAGGAATTCCTCAATCAATAAATTTCCATCTGTTATGGCGCGGTCCCAACGGTCCAATGGTGAGTGTTCAAACAATAACTGCGTTTCTAGCCATTCTGGAGCATCGTTCTAATGGTAGAGATTCCTCCAAAGGTCATATTGCTTCATAGTGGTGAAGCACAAGTCGGTGTTGTTACTCTATTCCATAGAGGTTCAAGTTATTTAAATCTTCCTTCTGTGAAGTCCTCTTTAGAACCTCCTGCAATTTTTCTAGCTTTTCTTTCTTCTTACTAATATTTCTATCTTTCTTTTGTTGTGTTATGCATCTCTGATTCCTCTTTCCATTATTTTTCTTATCTTTTCTTCTCTCACTATTTCTAGAGTAGGTTCTCTACTCTCCTTAATGGATAGGTTCTTTAATATTTCTTGTGTTCTTTAAACTTCGATAGCTAAGTCTCTTGCCCTCAGTTGCTTCGACTTATCCTCCTGTTCTTTTATTAAGCGTGATATTATCTTTGCCATGAAATCCCTTAGTTCTTTCTTTTTCTATTCTATAGCTTCCTCTTCTTCTCTTTTTTGGATATGATCTCTCTGAATCCAAGTCTTTCCTAACAAAATTGCAAAGGGAGCGTTGTTCTCAACAAACTTAATGAACTCGAATTCTTCTTCTGTCGATGTTCCATGAGAAACCATAGATACATGGGAAAGTCTTCCACATAGGGTTATTAACTTTCCTTTAAACAATCTTATTTCTCCCAATGAAGGAATCATAGCAGGATTTCCTAAGATTTCCCAAGTACTTTTCGTCATAATTTTCACCTATGTTTCTGCATCCAATACACAATCTATGTCAAAGTCTTCTATTTCTGTTTCTATGCACTCTTTCTCTTTTAAAATATCTGATAAACTATTGTCTATGTCATCATTCAGTGTTTCTTTCATCTGCAATAATATAGCCTCTGATTCTTCCTGGTTCTTTAACATATTCTTAGTCTCTTGACGTTCCTCATGGTTTTCTTGTCTTATGTTCATCTTCTCAACTTTAGCAATCATTCTAGGGAAATCCAAAACTTCATGTGCAGTAGCTTTACAACAAAGGAAAATAGGACTTCTACTAGGGCATTCGTTAGCAAGATGTCCTAGTCTTCTACAATTATAACATACTGTCCATCCTCTCTTTCTCTTAAATGATCCCCAACCTTTCATGTACTTCACACTGGGATCATAGTGATAGACTTGCAAAAAATTCTTTCTAGGATCCTACATCCACTGGTTAGTCCAAAAATTCTTTCTATGAATAGGGATAACATATCTTTCACTATTTTTATAAGATCTATTCATATCATATCTTCTTTCTTCTAGTTGTGCCCTAGTTTTCAGACTAGGATGGAATCTATAAAATATACCTAGATCCATTCTTGTGAAACAAAAATTTCCACTTATCTTACCTTTACCAGAGCATGAAGATTTAAGATCTTACCTATTTTGAGATCAAACTTTTCTTCTTAGCATGGAGCTTCACAAGTCAAGTAGAGTAATGTGCACAACAACAACAGATCTATGCACAAAGCTTTCTCTTTTCTTCGGTTCCCAACAATCACAGTTTCAGGTCCTGGTAACATAAACATTTGTTGGCACAGGGGCAGACCCAGGGTTCAACGCTTCAATAGCACACCAAAAAAACCCTAACTACTGACCCTTTCAGTAACACCTACGAAGAAGATGAAGTCTCACCTGAGGTAGAGACAGGGGGGGTTGCAGGACTCAAGTATCTACAACCTAGATGGGCCTAGATATGTGATCACAATGCTTTAACAAAGAACTTAGTAGTTAACATTCATTATCCTTTAAAACTTATTCACATCATAGGTAAAACCCCAATTACAAAACAACACAGTATTCAACAAGATCTAAGCATATCTGACCATTTATCACATAGAATCAACAGATATAGCATTCATCCAAGTTATTAAGAACTAATATACTATAGAAGATGCATATAACATACATAAATATTCAACACTAATCATAAATCACATCAATGACACAAAGAAATCACAACATAGGATATACGTGGTTCACCCCCAACGTGGGGCTATGTCCACCAATTCTTTGTCTTATTTATTATCTTCTTTCAATATTCTTACATGCACAGAGCCACGAAACCCACTCCACATAGGATAAGATATCTTCACACACCTCACCAGATCCTCCTTCCCCAAGTTTGGCACAACACAAAGCCTTCTTACAATCACTTGCACTTAGTTCTACAAGTTCTCAACACACAGTACTCACCATGCCTTTACAACTATTTGCTCTTAACTCATTGTCTTACAACTGACTCATATATAGCTCCTTCTTACATTGCCAAGCTACTTATTTATACTTTACAAAAGTGGCCTAATCATGGGTAAGACCCATGGGCTGACATCCCATACCCGTTGGACAAACCTTAAACCCAAAAATCCCATAAAAGGGGGCGAGATCCAGCGATCTTTGCTTCGTCTAGTGCTTTGTCTTCAACCAGCCTGTCGAAGTCCCAAAAATGGTCAAACACGACTAAGGTTCTCCAAAACTTGGTCGAGGGCCAACAATTATCAATCTAGAATAGTCTTACCTGCAAATATATCAAAACTCATACCATTATCCATCAAACAAACTTGGGTCCATTTCCCAAACCTTTTTGTTACCGAAATTCTCTACCATACTTTCTTCAAGGGTTGACATCAATGAMAAACAACCCAATTAATCAACAACTTCTGTCTTTTATGGACTRATATAACTGGTGATATATATGTTGCTACATGCATCCTATATCAATTGATATTCACATCCTATGTATGATGATACTCGCAGCCTAKGTATGATACAACTCATAGCCTGTATCAATTGATATTCACAACCTGTGTGAGCTTCAACTCACATCTTGTATCAACTGATATTCACAGGCTATGTATGCTACAACTCACATCCTGTATTAGCTAATATTCAAAACCTGTGTAAGCTGCAACTTGCAGCATGTATCAGTTGATATTTGCAACATTTGTAAGTTGTAACTTGCAGCCTGTATCAACTAATATTCACAGCCTATGTAAGTGGCAACTCACAACCTATATCAGTTGATATTCATAGCCTCTTTGTGTTGCAACTCGTAGCCTGTATTAGCTAATATTCACAGCCTGTGTAAGTTGCAACTCACAGCCTGTATTAACTGATATTTGCAGCCTGTATTGACTAGTATGAAAAGTTGATTTTGTGTGTACTAAGTTGTAATATGATCATATATTTTCTCTTCTTCTAGGTCTACTTGGAAAACCATGTCTTTTTTCTCATGTAATATTTCAACTTGATTATGAAAATGTTAGGTTTTATCCCTTGGAGCAACAAGGAAGATTGTATCTTCACAAGACTCTTCAAAAACATTTTAAAAAATACTATACTAAAAAAAACAACAATGTCTTCTTCATCCATACTAAATCTCTTATTCAAATTGTAGAAATATTGTGCAATGTTATGAAACTTTATGAAACATGCAACTTTTTGCAACATTAATGCAACTATGCAACTTTATGCAACTACACAACTTATGCAACTCTATGCAACTATGAAACTTATACAACTTTATTCAACTTTATGCAACTGTGCAACTTATGCAACTTTATTCAACTATTGAACTTATGCAACTTTATACAACTTTAAGCAACTTATGAAACTTTATGCAACTTATGCAACTTTATGCAACATGCAACTTATGCAACTTTATACAACATGCAACTATGCAACTTTATGCAACTTTATGCAACTTTATGCAATTATGCAACTTTATGCAATTTATGAAACTTTATGCAACATGCAACTTATGAAACTATGCAAATTTATGGAACATGCAATTTATGCAACTATGCAACTTAGGCAACTTTGGCAACTTTATGCAACTATGCAACTTATGCAACTTTATGAAAATTTATGAAACTATGCAACTTATGCAACTTTATGCAACTATGCAACTTATGCAACTTTATGCAACTATGCAACTTATGCAAATTATGCAACTTGACTCTTATACATGATAATTCAAATTTCTTCATGTTGGATAGTGTTACACATGCCAATGCACTAGATCAATACATTTACATATTTTTCAATACCAGGAAGATTGTTTGTTTCTATCTCATAAGAATTTTATGTTCAACCTAACTTTTTCTATATGCTTGACTTTTGCTCATGGCTCAGAAGGCTTTACTGGGCTCATAGAGGTTGTATGTTCCCCCTAAATTTTTCACTAGTCTATCTATGCTCACAGAGGTTTTACGTTCCCCCTAACTTTTGCACTAGACTATCTATGCTTACAGAGGTTATATGTTCCCTGTAGATTTTTCATTAAACTTACATCTTGACTCACAAGATCACAAAGCATCTTGTTCGTCTTGACTCACATCCCGTATCAGCTAATATTCACAGCCTGTGTATATTGTAACTCACATCCTATATCAGTTGATATTCACGTTGTGTGTATGTTGCAACTCACAGCCTGTATCAACTGATATTCACAGCTTGAGTAAGCTGCAACTCACATCATTTATCAACTAATATTTGAAGCTTCTGTACGTTGCAACTCACTGCTTGTATCAGCTGATATGCAAAGTTGATTTTGTGTGTACTAAGTTGTAATATCACTTGGTATTTTCTCTTCTTCTATGTCTACTTGGAAAACCATATCTTTATTCTTATGTAATATTTCAACTTGATTATGAAAATGATGGTTTTTATCCCCTGGAGCAGCAAGGAAGACTATATCTTCACGAGACTCCTCGAAAACATTTTCAGAAATACTATACTAAAAAACAACAACAATGTCTTATTCATCCCTACTGAATCTTTGATTCAAATTGCAGAAATGCTATGCAACTTTATGCAACATGAATCTTTATGTAACTTTATGCAACTTTAATGCAACTATGCAACTTTATGCAACTTTATGCAACATGCAACTTATGCAACTATGCAACTTATGCAACTATGCAACTTATGCAACTTTATGCAACTTGTGCAATTTTATGAAACTATGCAACTTATGCATCTTTATGCAACTTATTCATCTTTATGCAACATGAAACTTATGCAACTATGCAACTATGCAACTTTATGCAACATGCAACTTTATGCAACATGCAACTATGAAACTTTATGAAACTTTAGGCAACTATGCAACTAATGCAACTTTATGAAACTTATTCAACTTTATGCAACATGCAACTTATGAAACTATGAAACTTTATGCAACATGAAACCTATGCAACTATGCAACTTATGCAACTATGCAACTTATTGAAACTTTATGCAACTATGCAACTATGCAACTTATACAACTTTATGCAACTTTATGCAACTTATGCAACTTGACTCTTATACATGACAATTCAAATTTCTTCATGGTGGATAGTGTTACATGTGCCAACGCACTAGATCAATACATTTATATCATTTGCAATATCAAGAAAATTGTTTGTTTCTATCTCATAGGAATTTTATGTTCAACCTAACTTTTGCTAGATTCCTGACTTTTTCTCATGGCTCACAAGGCTTGACTAGGCTCACAGAGGATATATGTTCCCCCTAAATTGTTCGCCATTCCGTCTCTACTTGCAGAGGTTGTACCTTCTCCCTGACTTTTGCACTAGACTATCTATGCTCAGAGAGGCTATACGTTTCCCCCTGGATTTTGCATTAGACTTACATCTTGACTCACAATATCATAAAGAATGTCATTCTTCTTGGCTCACGGCCTATATCAGCTGATATTCACATCCTATGTATGTTGCAACTCATAGCTTGTATCATCTGATATTTGCATCGTGTGTATGTTGCAACTCATAGCCTGTATCAACTGATATTCGTAGCTTGTGTAAGACGCAACTCACATCCTGTATTAGCTAATATTCACAGCCTGTGTAAGCTACAACTCGTAGCCTGTATCGACTGATATGAAAAGTTAATTTTGTGTGTATTGAGTTGTAATATCATCAGGTATTTGCTCTTCTTCTAGGTCTACTTGGACAACCATGTATTTCTTCTTATGTAAGATTTCATCTTGATTATGAAAATGTTGTTTTTTAATCCCCTGGAGTAGCAAGGAAGATGATATCTTAACGAGACTCTTCAAAAACAAATTCAAAAATACTATACTGAAAAAAACAACAATGTCTTCTTCATCCCTTCTAAATCTTTGATTGAAATTGAATAAATACTATGAAACTTTATACAACATGCAACTTTATGCAACTATGCAACTTTATGCAACTTTATGCAACTATGAAATTTATGCAACTTTATGCAACTTTATGCAACATGAAACTTATGTAACTTTATGCAACTTATGAAACTTTATGCAACTATGAAAATATGCAACTTATGCAACTTTATGAAACTATGAAATTTATGAAACTTTATGCAACTATGCAACTTATGAAGATTTATGAAACTTTATGAAACATGCAACTATGAAACATTATGAAAATTTATGCAACTATGCAACTTATGAAACTTTATGCAACATGCAACTTATGCAACTATGCAACTTTATGAAACATGAAACTTATGCAACTATGCAACTATGCAACTTTATGAACATGCAATTTATGCAGCTATGCAACTTATGCAACTGTTGGTTACTATTTATCTATCTGAGCTTATATATTTATCTTGAGTGACCCAGGTTTGATGTCTGTTTGGGGTTCCAATAAATCCTCTAAAACTATCGCCCCTCCTGGTAAACCAAAAGGCAACACAGTGCACAGAGTGCACTSCACCGTCTCACCCTAGATAGACTTAATGGGTGGCTACAATACTCATGTGTTTGCAGCCTAGGATTGAGTGAGAATATGAGAAGCATGTGTTGAGAGTTCTATTTTAACTTATTAATGTGATAAACTRTCATTCCAGGTCATGCATACAATATAACAGAGTATTCATTTATCATATCAATAACTACTGAAGACAGTAAGGAAAACACCTACATTCAATCACATAACACAAGTTTTACCATGGTTCACCCCCTCCTGGGATACATCCATAAAGATCTATCTCTAATATCTTTTATTATGGCAGTTCCAAAACTACAACGCTGGGCACTTGTAAGGTCTGTCCATATAGAACCTTACCAAACATAAATTTAAATATATAAATGCTATCATAATTTCTTTACAGTTCATTATTCAACATAATAACAATGTTCAGCAGAATTAAAATGAGTAGCATAACAATAAACAACATATTCAACATAATTATTATGAACAATATAGAAATAATGAACAACAACATAATAATGATGATAATAAAACATATCTACCTCAAACTGATGTTGTTTTGAAGCTCTCCTTGAAGCTCTTCCCAAACTGATTAACCTCCCAGCTAGCTAGGAATAGCCTATACATCTCCCTATCCCTAGGATTCCTTATGGTTTCCTGGCCCACGAGTCCAAGATTCCCAACAACAGTTTCCCCCTGTGAAAGTCCTCAAGTCTGTAAGAACAAAACAATCCTCCTCCCTTCTCCTTCCTCCTCCAATGTTTTTCTCACCTTCCCTAATATGAAAAAAATGTTACTCCACCCAAAAATCTCCCCTTCCTAAGTCCTCTTCATTCCATTATCCTCTTCCCCTTCCTTCTAACCGCCTTATCCCCCCATTAAACCTCAACCACCTTATCCCCCCATTAATGGGTCCATCTACCAATACAATTAAATTATAAAGTAAGTCTTAAAAAAAATCAAAATTGATAATTTATTAAAATAACATTTATTGAACTAATATTTGTTAAGAAAATATTTAATCATGATAATTAATTAATTCATTAGGGTTGTTACATAGACCCACCCTTCAGAAAACTTCATCCTGAAGTTAAACTAATTTATAATACAAGGGAAATGACACATGGTTCACACATTCATATCCAATAAACAATATTATCACTAAGTAAGCCAAAGAAAACTCATACATACTAGTGTACATCTGTAAGAAATGCATGTGTAGCTAGCACATACAAGTCTCGCGCATGTACTAATGACAATAAATATCACCTCTATAGTTATTCTTGTATGCATCCAACCCAATCAACAAGACAATTCATTTTATAAAAGATAATAAACCAATTAAATGTTTGTGAAATCCTTTAATTACAGTAATCTAGATCAACAATGTTTATTTAGACAATTGTAGTCCAGTTAAGTAATTATGAATATACTTATATACATATTTTATTTTCAGAAGGAAAACAATAAATTCCACCGTAAGGCAAATCTCCATACACTCTCAACTATTTCTATTCATCCTTCCTCCTTAACTTACTTCCATATTCCATTCTTATCCTTCCTCTGCTAGACTATCTTGGAGCATCAACTATATTGACCTAACTCTAAATAGAACTTGTAAGTGGAAGTGTCACTATATTGACCAAGCTTCCCCAGCAGGCAATTGACAGTCATCATCACACGTCTAGAAAAGCGTGAGATCACACCGTCCTCCCATGACTCCAGGTTTCAAAGGATACACGGTGGGAAATGCCTCCACCCCTCCTAATAGGACTAGGGTCCACACCCTGTAATGGAATATATAGTGGCACCATGTTGCTGGGAAGTTTGTCATCGTTTATTCAGTTTGGGCAGTCTCACCACCCAAAAACATGCACTTGTCCATATATCATAATAGTGCATTCGTACCATATTATTTCTCAGTCGGTGGTCATGACATCCACTTTTATTACCATTATCCCTTGGCTATTTCATATCCCATTGACCTGAAAATTAGTCTATAACACAAACTCATACATATATATGCATTATCATAATGTAAATTCATTCGACCATAATCTCAATTCGGTATCCACGTACCAACAACTTAAATGTCAAAAATTTCAAGTTATAAATAGATCTCATAATATATTAACGTTACCCGTTTATAGAATTTTCATTTACATAATAGATTGCATCATATCCACCATCATTCACATAACGTTAAAGATTCATAGATTTCACATTCACATAATAGATCACATCATATCCATCATCATTCAAGTAACATTTAAACATTTATAGAATTTGCATTCACATAGTAGATCGCATCATATCCATCATCATTCAAATAACATTTAAGCATTCATAGAATTTACATTCAAATAGCAGATCACATCATATCCATCATCATTCAAATAACATTTAAACATCCATAGAATTTACATTCAAATAATAGATTGCATCATATCCATCATCATTCAAATAATGTTTAAACATTCATAAAGGTTCATACGTCTTAAAAGTACAAGTGTATCATTAATAGTTTCACCGTGAATAGAAAATAAAGGTGATTAGATCTCAGGTAATCCTAGCTGTCTAAGTCAAAATGTGGTGCTACATACACCCAACCTTCGAGAAACATATTCTCGAGGTGGTAAAAAAAGTGGGGGATAATCTTGTCGTAATGTGTCGACATCCTCCCAAGTAACAGATCCTAGACTATACTTGTCCCACTGGACCTTAAATTGGTCTACCAGACGGTTCCTGAATTGTCGGACTCTACGGTCCAATATGCGTAATGATTCTAACGTGAGGGTTCCCACGTCCAATACCTGCAATTCCTTCCAATTTAGTTTATGTGATTCGTCAGCAACATAATGACGTAGAATAGATACATGAAAAACATTATGATTTTTATGCAAGTGGGGTGGCAGTACGAGATGATAGGTAATGGGTCCAATTTTCTCTTGGATTTTGAATGGTCCTATAAATCTAGGTGACAACTTTGTCCCCTCCACGAACCGAATGGTACTCTTATTGTTGTGGGGTATTCTACCCTACGGACTAACAAGCTAGGGCTTTAAACTTGTACGCAGATCATGACCATTCAAGAAATAACTTTTAACCTCCTACCCAAACCTAAAACCCTTTTTCTCAGGCAAACATGGGAAGAATCAACTAACCTTTTTATCGACGGTTGAAGTAGATCCTCCGTTGAGCTTTTATCCTCTTGCTGCTGCTGCTCCTTCCACAAAGCGATCCTGCAATCAAGACAAAACTACGCATGCATGCTACTGATCTACTAGAGGGTTAGAGATTAAACACAAATCAAATAAAACATATGAGACTCATGTATTTGGGATGGGAAAAGCATCTTTTTATTAATTTCAATATGAACCAACTTACAATGATTATAGAGACCGTCCACCGTTCCACGATCCTGATCCTGGGCTCCTCCTCTTCTTTTGTCCTCCAACTGCTTTGCTTGAATTCTCCTAAAGCTTGAGGAAAGGCTAAAGGGTTGGGACAAAATGGACTTGGCAATTTGGCAGAGTTTCTTTGCTATGATTTTTCCTCTTTTGAATAGTACCCCTACCCCTCCTTTTATAGGCTAGAAGGAGCTAGGGTTTTAGGCAAACTCTCGGCCATGCATGGCTGGGAGTTCCAGTTAACTGACAAAAA
>JASDQU010207414.1:15583-26130 GCA_032191745.1 Picea mariana
GGGGGGGGGGGTCTGGAATGGCAATTAAAAAGTGTGCATAGATCTATGGTCAATCTGACAGCACACAGATGAACAGTCTACAAGCGATTCTGGACCCCCTCGATCGTTCTTCCTTTAAAAGTAGGGTGGGGGGGTTCGAAATGAGGCAGTTTTCCCGAGCGAGCCCCATCCCAACATGTTGTCGATCCATTGCATTAGACCCCCTCCACTCCAAACCACTTACCGACATACCAACCATGCCATACCGCCACCACCTCATGACCTCATCCTCCACTATCCACATCCCACTATCTCATCTTACATGTATCATCTCATTACTCTGCCAGAGTGTCCTTACCCCTTTGACCTGTCGCATGTCTTATCCCATTTACCTATCCTCCAACCATCACCTTCCACATCATCCTAGCACACCCATCACCCTTCCTTCACCTTCCACCTCATACCTCAGTTGATCCGTTGGCCATTTATTACAAGCTAACGTATTTGTTAGCCTGCTGACCTGTCCTCCATGCCCAACAGATACCCATTCATTTAAAATTAGCCTCGTTTTCACCATTTTCCCACTATTCATACTCTCCGCACTCCAGAAATTTATTTCCCTCACTGCTTCAGTCAACAACCCAGCCATTGCCTACTAACATTTTTTTTTAGTGTGCAGGTACCTGTTGAATTAATGGCGCCAAAATCCAAAAAATCAAAAGTCGTGGAAAATCCTTTCCTCCCACCTTTTGTCGATCTCGATCGGATTCCATTAGTTGATAAAGATTACCTGATCACAGAGAATGGGTGCGAATTCGACTTCACAGAATTGCAGACATGGTTCAAATATACCTTCATAGATCAAAGCGATGAGATTGGGCTCTGGGAGTCCAATATCCCTCTGTATCTATTTCCCCAAGTCCACCATTTTCCAGAGTTCACCCTCAAATGACAAGTGCATTACCTCCTCGATCATAGATCCTTAGTATCATCTTCTAGAGAAACTCTTTTCTCCATCACACCCGAGGCCATCGATCAAATGATGCAGATACCTAGATTCAAATCTCGTTCTCCCCTCACCATTGAAATTCTAACAGAAATGTACCAGAACCTGTCTTTTCCTTGAAGAGCATAGATTTTTGATTTGTTCCTCCCACAGGATGCCCAGTTCCCCAAGAAAAATCCCCCTTACCACTCTTCCATATTTTCAGAAAAGGGAAACCAAGTTATTTCATCATTGTGTTGTCTTCTCGGTTATTTTTTGGACGAATGGGTGGATGAACCCGTCTTGGTTTTCCTATCCATTTTATCTGCCAAAGAAAATGTCATTATCCATTTCGATTACAACACCTTTCTGGCCAAGAACATCCATGATCAGCTGTTCAAAATCTCCACTGAGGGCATGTTCCAGTATTCTTCAATACTGGCTTACAAGTTCACATTTTTCCAAGCAGACAAACTCTCTTTCCCTATGCAGAAAATGGACCAGGACGGCAAACCACAGGTAGTGACTTCTTGGACTTCGCTACTCAGAAGAAACTCCATAGATTTTAATCTCAAACAGTTTATTGAGAAGTTTTACCATCCAGTGGTGAGCATGCTCAATGGCAGACCAGAGCTGAGGGTAAATGAGGAGGTCCAGAGAATATTACACCTCTCAGACATCACCAAGACTAGATATTGGTACCTCTATCAAAATCACACATAAATCAGGGTATATATGTGTGAATTATCTCCATACAAATTGCTCACGTACTTTCCTGTCAGGATATTTTCCTTGGAGTTTATTAGACAAATGATAAATTTATATGATATACATTTTGTATCTATGAAGAAGAAACAAAAGATGAGGATCAAGGGGTAGATAGGACCTTTTATCTGCAACAGTCGAGCTGATGGTGAAGAGGCAGATAAATTATTGAAGGAAATGAAGTTTAGTACCAGTTTCACTTGGCACTATGATCCATGTGGGATCATTGCAGAGATGAGATCAAAGAACAAAATCTCTCCATATGCTCACACACTTAACCAGAAATTGAGATATATGTGAACCAGATAGAGTGGGAGGTGAACACCTTGGAAGACATTGAACAACAGTCTCCCTTAACCATGATTTCACAGACTACCACTCCACAGGTACCAAAGGAGAAAATACCAAGGAAGGACTCCTCTCCTTCAGTCACTGAATTGTCTACAGAGGATTTCTAGGTATACACCAAAAGGCCAAAAGCTAATCACACAACTGAAACCACTGGTGAAAAGGAAACCCAGTCCACTACAGTTATAAAAGGAGATCATTCACCTCTTGTCTCAAGCAACCAGCAGATCTTGTCTACTTCTTCATCCAAGAATAAAACTGACACCTCACTAATCAACCAACCAAATCAAGGGGGTGCAAACATAAGTATTTTTTAGAAATATGATATGATCAAGAAGAAGAATCAGATGTTGACCAGCAGCACTTATGCTCAGTTTTGGAAGAAAACGTCCACAGCACAACACAGATTGTTATCATCTTTTGACACAGAGAAGGGGAGAATGCACATGGCAGTTTTGCAGGCACAACTGCCCCATCCAAAAGAGATCACTGATTACAAAAGGTCGACTCTTGAATTTGATGCCAAACAATTCCATCTAGCTGACCAGATGGATTTGCATAGGCAAACTGGAGAAATGGTTTTCTCCACATTGGCTCATGCTTCCTCTACCGTTGCAAAATTACAGGTCTCTCTAAACAATTTTCAAACCCAATTAAAAATGGAGAAAATATCTTCTTTTGCAAAGGACAATAGGGTTAAATCCTTAGAATAATTGGTGCTCAAAATTGGGTATGACCCTTCAAATCTGAAGGCAACTGAGGAATTTCTTAAGAAAAGGAACATTGACATAGCATCTCTTAGGAAGCAGTTGAAATTGCCAGCTACAAAAGACTCACAGGCCAAAGAGATAGCTAAGACAGAAGGGGAGAAGGAGGAATTGTTGAATCTTATCATGGAACAAAATGCACAAATAAAAAAGATGGAAGTAGAGTTGGAGAGTTAGTAAAGGAGAAGGAACAAACACCACCTATGGAATTCATCCCACTAAGTGAAGTTCCTCTCACAGGAGTTATCACAACAACTGTATCAACAACCACTACAGCAAAACTTCCATCAGCCACCCCACTGACAGCTCTGGAAAAAACTATAGAGATAGCAAAATCAATGGATGAGATGACCCTGCGAGGAACAAAGATTGATAGACTGATAAAAGAGGTAGAGAATCTCCAGGACCTTAAGACTTCCTACTAGACAAGCTACAACATTGAGAGACAAGCATCGGAAAAGCTCAAGCAGGAAATACAACAGCTTCAGAAACAAACAGTGGGAGGCAAAACACTAGCAGAGGCTAAGGAGAACATTTGGACAGATATCTCTAGATCCATAAATGAAATATGGCCCATGGTGCAAATCATGTTTGAGAAACATGAATTGGTGCTGAGAAGTAGGTAGACCATCGAAAAAATAAGAGGAGATATGGGTGAAATGCCCAGAGAAGCTAATGAAATCATTAAGTTTATGAATTCAAAAACTAAGGAAGAGCTAGAAGACCTGGAAGTTGAAGACAAAACAAAAACTATCCTCAAAGTCAAAAGAGTTTTGACCAAAAGAGGATTGATGCTACAACTGGAGGAGAAAGCCCATAACATGGAGGTTGGGGCTCAAAATTTTTTCAACAAGATTGAGGTGTTACAGAACAAAGGTATTCCTAGTTTGTTGGTTCTAAATGATAAGCTAATGACCCTTTCCGACTACAAGCAGAATATTGCCATAGTGGACAAGGACAGTTCCAAGTTTTCCAGTATACGGGGTAGCATCACAGGTGTTGAAACATTTATTAAATTTTTTATCTTAAAAACTAAAACCTTCCTTTTTCGGGTTTCAACTTTTCACAAAGCATAATCCTCACTATCATTCCCAAAATACTAGTACCGAAATCCCGACAAGCTTTATTCTTTAAATAATAAAAGGCAAAAAACCAAAAATATTATAAAAGTCTTGATGCCCTTTCTGTAAAGCTTATTTTTTAAATCATGAAAAGCTTAACCCTAAAGGAGTTAAGACTAACTTTTAGAAGTTTTTCAGGATTCGGGGTTTACTGAAAATGTATGTTAATGCATTTCCAATCGCAGAATCCCGATCCTCGATTTCCTGAAATATGAAGGTTACCAATAATTAAAGACTACGTTATTCGTATCACAATTTCGAGATACAAGGTTCAACGATAACATACCTCTTGTCAACATGATCCCCAAAATCCTAAAACATGAAGTCTCGACTCATAATCTGTGTTTAAACTGATTTAATCCTATTTTGAAAGCTATTCCTTAATCCCTGATTAATTAATTCACTAATACGAAAATTTAAATATTAAGTTAATCATATCGTGATTTCGGGATTCAGGGTTCATCGATGACATACCTTTTGTCAACACGATCCCCGAAACCCCAAAAGAATCAAAGTGGGTTTAATACTGATTAATTAATTTACTAAAACAAAGTTAAGTCCTAATTTAAACTTGTCGTGATTTCACAATTTTAGAGATCAGGATTCATCGATGACATACCTCTTGTCAACACGATCCCCGAAATCCCGAAACGTGAAGTCTCGACTCCTAATCTGTGTTTAGTCTAAATTAATTCTATTTTGGAAGCATGATTAATGACAATCAAACTTTTTAGGTTAGTTCATGTTTCACTTTCCGATTGAATGAATTTTTCTGAAATTTGAATTCAAAAGCGCCAAAATGCGGCCACTTTAATAAAAGATAACTGATGATATGTGACACTAATGCGTATCTTAGTAAATATCCACTGCATTCAATGTATTGAATTCTTGTCAGCTGCATTAGTACCTACATCATTAAATGAATTAAAAGAGAGTTTAAAGGTCTGTGTTTCGCAACATATTATGTTTCATACTATCAAGTGTAAGACGCATTCAACCGAGCTCATACACTCCTTTTCTGTGACAGGTTTTCCATCTAACATAAAGTCATGGCACCAAAGAAGAGTGAATATACAGAGGAGATGCGCAACCCAGAAGGAGATATAATATCCGACACTACACCACACACCATCGACTCAATTAAATCCTGGACACAAATCTCTGAATTCCTGGATTACGAAATCAAGAATTATCCTACTGATTCCGAGAATCACTTTCGAGATGTAGCAGAATCAGAGCTTCATAAGATTGCAGCGCACCCTCGGCTTATGGAATACAACAACATGATCAATTGGGCCTTGGAAAAGGTTGATATCTCGATAAGAATCATTTTAAATGATCAAGGGGTTGTTGCCGACTCATTCAGGCCAGAACATATACAAGTAATGTATAAACTCTTACCCAGTCCTAAGTACACTTATAATGCCGAGTTTTTAGCTGAATTTCAAAGGAAGGAGTGTACTGAGGTAGACTGAACTTATCCCGATTTATCAGAGAATGGTGGAGATGTCCATCAAAGTTTAGGGACGATACCCATGGGGTTTATGCCACAACATATTTGAACGAATACATGGTCTATGTAGCCATTATGCTATGTAGACTTTTCGGGAAAAAAAATCCCTGCCATTTTCCTGCAAAATGGGTGCCCTTTTTAGAAGAATCTTTAAAAGGATACACTTTCAACTGGAGTAATATTTTGTCTGATAACCTAGCTCAAGAAGTTTCAAATTACAGAGTTGCAAAATCTAAAGGTCAGTCAGTGGCCTTTTACATGTCAGCGTACATTATGGATGCAGTTTGCTTTGTGACTCCTTTTCTCCTGATGAATTGGAGTTGGAACATAACTTGCCCTGAACCCATTCATGAGTATCACTTTGTGCTATGGGAAGAAAATGCTAAGAATGCGTTTTACAAAATTTGTCATTTTATAGTAATTCCAATGCATAAAATGTTTTATGGCTCTGAACCCCCTCGCATTTCTGAGTCAGTCTCAGGAAATCTCAAAGCAATAGCCGACTGGTTTGTTGATGAAAACTTCTCCTACATTAGGGTTTATGGATGCTCAATTCCCCCTCATGCATTTCTGAAATTTCTCCCGGACAGACTGGTATTGAGGGAGATAGCACATCAAATAGTGAAAGGTGGTATTGGAATAGAACTAAAGGCAGCTCAAAAGAAATCCTAGCCAATCTTCCCTGTGTATGTCAGGAAATTTTCATTGCTAAACCTAGGCCATTCTAAAGTGGAAGCTGAAGCACTAGAAGAAATAAAACTGATAGATATTGAGCACAAAAAGTATGACCCTTATCAATTAGTAAGCAGACATTTGATGCACTGTAATATGAAAGCTTATGAACACGAAAAATGTGTTTATGATGATATATTCAAGGAAGTTAAAACTTATGAGGAATTATTGAACAGGGTATGGGCCTTATCACCCGAATTAGAGACTGGTTTCATGTCCTTCCAAAGTCACAGGCGAAGTTGTTTACCAAAACATTTGCAGGGTGAATCCATGACCCCTCCTCCAGTGCAGGAAGGGCCTCCCCTAGGCTTTGAAACAAATGTACAGGATAAAGAAAATACAAAGGGAAAAATGAAGGGGATTGAAATGCCTTCACAAGAAACAGAAGTTCCTCAGATAGAAAAATCAGAGGCGGGGAAAGGAAAGGAGTTGGAAACACCCTCAGAAATCCCTGAGAGTTTTCCCAAAAAAGTAGGAGGAACAACATCGACAGAACTTGGAAGTCCCATTACTTCTTTGACTCCATTACACTCTACTTATGGAAATCCCCAAGAGGGAGCTCTATATGTTAGTGACCTTGAGCCCATTTCTAGGGATGAGATTCCTTCCTCTGATTACTTCTTCAGTAAAAAGAGGAAGGCTATCCTAAAATAGGAGATGCATCCAAGAGGAGATATGATGATTAAAAAGAACAAGATCATTATAGATAGACAAAAACTTAAAGAGGGAGAATTCACTACAGAAATAGCGGGCACAATGGGAGATTTAGCATCGGTGAATTTATACTCTGTGGGTAGTTTGACAACTATGTTGGAGCAGAAAGATCAGATGATAGCTAAGCTACAGGGTCAATTAAGGGAGACTGAAATAAATATCAGTTGGGAGATAAAAAAGGGTCTAGAATGAGCTAGATTAAATGGAATTCAAGAGATTCAAAAAATGAAAGCAAGCTTAGAGGAAGCAAATCAAAAAATACAGGTCACTCAAGCACATGGCTTACGGCAAGAGGAAATGAATAAACAATTACAAGATAAGATTAATTCCATTCAAAATCAAGTGGTAGAGCTCGAAATCTTCCAAGCCCAGGCATTGGAAATTCATACAAAGATAGAAAAAGAGAAACAGGGAGTGTTATCTAAGCTTGAGTTTATTCAGAATTACTTTCTGGGAGCAAGTCTTTGGAGAGTATTCTCCCGAAGGAGAGAGAAGTGAAAGCATCCAGAACAACCTTTCAAAAAGTAGTGGCTCTTTCAACAAAAGAGGATGTCGGAGAGATTCAAAAGCTATCTGTTTCAGAGCAGATTAAAGGTGATGTAATACTCAAGGTGTGGGAGGAAAACCTCGTAGAAACTAAGAAAATAACCAGAGAAATTAATGAGGATTGTCAAGGAATTTTTGACCTTTTAGAGAAAACTTCATTGAACATTGGAAAAAACGACTGTCCCAGGTTGTTAGGAGAAATTAACATTGTCAAGCATCAGCTAAGATTCAAAGAAGATCTGGAAGAAATTCAAGTAGAGATTCCACAAATAAAGGTAATAAATGTTACTCAAATTGACAAATGGATAATAATGCCTAACTTAAAGCTACAAACTATTAAGTTCACGAGAAAGATAATCGAAGACTGTCTACCAGAACTGCAGAGAAAGTTTTTCTTATTTGAAGCAAAGGATATTCCAGAAGCTCCCAGAGTTTTAGTGTAGTTTCTGGGAAAATGTATTCGTTGTCTTACAGCAGAAGGAGGAGGTTCATCAATGCAGACATGAAATTATGTTTTGAATATTTTCATCATTGGAATGATAAAGCAGTTAGAATAGAAATGTAAATGGTTTGACATTGCTCATTCATGTAACCGTTAGTCTTAGGAAGTTAGTTAATCACCAACGGGAAAAATGTTTGGTGATCATGTATAAATATAATTTCACAAGACTGAGAAAAGGCTTTTAGTTTTTTGGGAGCCGATTGTATTAGAATTTTTCCAATTTACAATAATATAGATGATACATAAAAGATTTTGAATTATGTCACCTTGAAGCTATGTGTTTCTTCACTCTGTTTTCAATATCTTTCAATATCTCTTATTCTATGTCTTTCGAATGAATGATCAGCTATAGTTTAATTCAAAATTCTATTGTAGTTTGAAATTATCTAATTATCTAATCATTTACAGTTTTTCCTCTGTGATTGCTATCAGCAGTTTCAAGACCTGTAAGTCTGTTGGATGGTTATACCTTATACTCCATTAGAAATTTTTTTTTCTCCCCTTCTTATGTTATGATATGAGATTCTTTCAAGATTAAAGCCTCATATTTTCCAATAGTGTTTCTTTGTTTTCATTTTAATATTCTCAAATTACTTCAAGTACAGGAAATGGCCTTTACTGTTATTATGTTATTATTTTGAGTTCCAAAATTCCTTTTCTATTTCATCTCACAAAACTGAAGTGACAATTTCTAAAACTTTTTATAATTTAATAAAATTTTAATCCTCATGACTATCCCAAGTAATAGACAACCTAACATAGAACCTGGCCTACAGGATCAAACTAGCATTGCTTTGAATTTATTTAATACTATCCTGCAAACAACAACTACCCGAGTCGAATTAGAACGTTCATGGGCAGTTATTGAGAGAGAAATCAACATCCAAGAGCAATGGGAAGCTAGACAGAGAAAATTGAGAAACCAACTCCGATTTACCCTTCGCAATTGATTGTTACTCCTTAATTCTCTTTATTTTTCAGATGCCTTGACGGTATACTTTAGAGCCTTAAAGTATAAACTCGGGAACAACAACAGGCAAGGCATTCCTAGAGACTTTGCAGTCGGACCTCAGTATTCAACACTAAATAAAATATATTTTCCTCACCAAGCCGACTTTTGCCAAGTATACCAAGATGGATGAAATCTACCACTGGCTACTAAAATTTACCATCCCAGGTAAGAAAAGGTGGGATGAGTTGTGCAAATTTATCAAGTAAAGATGAATTGTACCATCTGAGTCAGCAAGCAAAGAAGTCAAAGTCACAGGAATGACTCACCAACAGCCTTCCCCAAAACCAACGAGAAAGATCTAACAGATCATCATCAGTTCCTACTTTTTTGTATCTTGTTACCTAGTTAGTTAGATCTAGAGTATGCCACATCCTAATCATTAATGACAGGGTCGTTTGTCATTCTGGTTATAAATACTTCACACTTCGAAGTAATGGGGGTTCATTTTTACGCCCTAGCAAGTTGTAAGAACTCTAATTTTTATCAAGATATCTTCCAATAATATAAAGAGACGTTTCACAGGATTCCTGCGTGTTAGTTGTTGGTGAAGTTTTCTATTCTCAGTTGAATGTTTATCTCTCTTAGTTATCATCTTGTTTTCTAATCTGATCATTTAAAAGGAGTTAAAGTTGCAGAATTTACCTTTGTGTACTATGTTTCTAACTTTTAAAGATCTAAGTGTTTTTCTTCTGATGTTGTAACAAAGGAATTATTAAATGCTTGTTGGTTATAATTGATCAATCTCGCCTTTTTTTGTTGTCCATCACTTTATTTCTAAATAATCCAATAGTTGCATTATCCTGCCCTATGAAAAGACTCTTTACATATGTTCTTTGATCTCTACCTTTATAAAACAGACCCCATAGCCCAATGGATGCATAAAACCTTTTCAACCATTTTATAAAACCAAACAACTCGGTCCTACATATTTTAACTAGCCTAATATCTGAATTTAAAACAAAGTTAAATCTTACAGAGAGATCCCTCTCTGAAACTGGCAGGGCTAGATCCCAATTTCAAAGTGGTTGGATAAAGTTACCTCTGGTAAATTTCTTCTGCCTTTCAACGACCTCTGGGAATTTACAGAGTGATAACAATATTATAACACATATGAGACGAGTTGAAAAGTATGAAAAGTTACTTTAATCCAAGGTTTGAATAAAGAGACTATATGCCCAAGAGGACAAATTGGGGAGAACGAAGGACAAATATGGAGGGTACTGTTTTGTATTATTATTTCAAAAAGGTGTCCATTCGTTCTATTTTGGATGAGGACAAATTTGTGAAATAATTTAATCAAATAATTAGAATGCCAAGAGCCATGGAATTATAAATTCAAGAGTGAGACAAATAGAAGGCCAAACTCCATTTAGGATTTATATAAAATAGGTCTTTTCAATTTTGCAAAGGGTCCCTCTTTTTACATTGTAAATTATCTTTGTATGTGAAATAGAGTGACATTGCTAGCTTTTCAATTATATTATTGTGAAATTGTTAATAATTGTAAGTTATTCTTGCCATTCTTCATTACTTTAGTTCTTGTGAGTTTTTATATATTATCTT
>JASDQU010207417.1:18421-35720 GCA_032191745.1 Picea mariana
AACCTCCTCCAAATACGAACAACAAGCAAGTTCAACCTTTGTACAACAATGATACAACTTATCAAACTTATTCCTTGGAACTACAAGAGATAAATCTTAGATCAGTAAAGATATTACAACAACAACCCAATATCATAGAAATAATATAATGTAAGAAAGAAGATATTACCTTACCCCAACCGGAAACTCCTCCTTAACCTTAATGATTACAAGAAAAGAAAACTTAGACTTCTGAGGAAAAAAAACTTGTAGGAGAACTTAAGAATTTGTGCATAATGATACCTATCTAACAATCCCTCAAAGGTGTGACCATTTTCAATAAATATGTCAAGGAAGAATGCATTAGAAGACCAGGGAGGATAAGAAAATATGTCCCTACCATAAATGTTATAGGACAATTAGTTGACCTTATGCTTGGAAAGTTGATTGTACTTACATACTTGGATCCAAGAAGTCCCCTAGTAAATGTACACATCAAAAACACCCTGATACATAATAATCTTATTGATCTAGGGGCTGCTATCAATGTTATGACTAAAGATACTATTCTAAGACTAAACCTTCATAGATTTTTAAGAGATACCCCCATTGTCCTTCAACTTGCAGAAAAATCGACATTCAAAATTGAAGGCATGTTGGAAGATATCAAAATATCCATTGATTATTGGGAGTACCCTACTCATGAATTCCTAGTCCTTCAACCCAAGTCTTAATCCAATGGATTTCCTCTATTTTTAGGAAATCCTTGGTTGGCCACAATAGAAGTATACATTGGTTGTAGAGAAGGCAATATGGATATCACTGATGGCCTATCCCAAAAGAAAATTTCTCTTTATCCTCCTTCCCAAACTATGATAATATAAAATATTCCTATGTGGGTGGAAGAGGAAGAGGAACTCACACAAAAAACATCCTATCCCATCTATACAATCAACACATCCTTGACTGATAATACAATTGATGAGGACAATTTCCTTGAAAATTTCCTGCAAAATCAATATCCAACTGGTGTGAAAATAGAAGGGATAAATGATGATAAGAGATCTAAAATTTCTATTGAAAATAACAGTGAATTATGGATAGATTTATTTACTGGTTAAATAGAATATCGAACTATGAAAACCATAGAGATCAACCCTGCAAAAACACTCAAAATCAACAATAAACTTACTAGTCAACAAGAATAAAGGCTATTAGATGTGTTGAAAAGAAATGTTGAATATTTTACATGGGATTATAAAGACATGAAAGGAATCCATCCTTATATCTATACTCACCATATTTACATCAAGGAGGACTGCAAACATGTTAGGAAGACACAAAGAAGGATGAACCCTGCAATGAAAGACATAGTTAAAGAAGAACTTCAAAAGTTGTTAGATGTTGCATTCATATATCAGATAGTGAATGGATATCTCCTCTAGTTGTTGTTCCAAAGAAGAATGGTAAATGGAGGATATGTGTGGATTATCGAGAGTTAAACAAGGCTACCAAAAAATACCATTTCCCCTTACTCTTTATTGACCAAATCTTGGATATATTAGATGGAAAATAATACTTTTAATTTCTAAATGGATTTAGTGGATACAACCAAATTTAGACCAGTCCTAAAGATAGAGACAAGACCACCTTCACTTTTCCCTCAGGAACATTTTCTTCCAAAGTCTTACCTTTTGGCCTATGTAATGCCTCATCCACTTTCCAAAGATAAATTCTCAACATATTTTCAGAACTCATTCAGGACAAAGTTGAGATCTACATGGATGAATTTACCCCTTATGGAAAGTCTTTCGATGAAGCCTTATACAATTTAGAAATAGTTCTTCAAATATGTAGAGAAACGAACATGTCCCTTAGCAAAGAAAAATGTAATATGATGATGAATGAAGGGATTGTTTTAGGACATCATCTATCCTCCATAGGGATTGAAGTAGACAAAAAAAATCATCTTCCTACTTACTACACCTCTAAAACCAAAAGATATTATATTTTTTCTTGGATATATAGGATACTATATAAGATTCATTAAGGATTTCAGTAATATAGCTTCTCCTTTCTTTACCTTGATGTCTAAAGATATATATTATTGTTGGACACTGAATTGCCAACAAGATTTTGAGACAATAAAAGAGAATCTCTCAACTACTCTTGTGCTACAAGGTCCCAATTGGGCTCTTCCATTTCACATTCACATTGATGCATCAGACAAGGCTATAGGAGAAATATCAAGATAATATTAAGAAAATAAAACTTATGCATTCTATTTCATAAGTAAAAATTTGGCTAGTGCAGAGCTCAAATACATTGTTATAGAATTTTTTTTTTAATCAGTTGTTCATGCTCTCAATAAATTCAAACATTATGTTACAATCTATAAAGTTTTTATACATACAGATCATGATACTGTTAGAGACTTGATGAATAAGCTTGACATTAATGGTAGGATGATTAGATGTTTTTTTTTTATTACAATAGTTTGATCTAACAATTCTTGATAAGCATGGCAAGTAAAATGTAGTTGCAGATTTTTTTATCCAGTTTGACTAGTCCTACTGAAGAAGACATGATCAATGATTGGTTTCCAGATGAGAACCTAATTTTCATATAAAAACAAACCCCCTGGTTTTTTGATATGGAATATTGTCTGACAACAGAAAAGTTCCCTCAACATTTCTCCTATAGGGAGAGATGCAAGATTGTCCGGAAAAGTTCATCCTATACTTGGGTTACAGGCTATGTGTTCAAGATTTTCCTAGAAAAAGTTTTGAGGAGATGCATAAGAGAATATGAGGTGCATGATATCCTCCATGATTTTCATGATGAACTATGTGGAGGACATTATGCAACCAAAATGACAACTTATAAGATCTTCCAAGTTGGATACTATTGGCCAACCCTACATAGAGATTTTCAATAGTGCACTTCACATTGTGATGAATGTCAAAGAATGGGGAAGCCTACAAAGAGGAATGAGATGCCTTTACAACCCCAATTATCATTGGAACCATTTGAAAAAGAAACACATATCGGAAAAAGAAACACATATCGATATGCATAGACTATCTAACAAAATGGGTTGAAGTAACAACCATGAAGTATGCCACATAATCAAATGTAGTTGCATTCCTCCAAGAGCGAATATTCTCAAGGTTTGGTTATCCAATGGAGATAGTCACATATCAAGTACCTCATTTTACATCCATAATTATTGAAGAAATCATGAAGGAACAAAAAATCCATCATAGAAATTCAACACCCTACCATCCACAAGAAAATGGGTAGTGTAGGGACCAGAAATTAACAAACCTAAGAAAATTCATACAACTACACATAAAATTTCAAACATAGAATTTCAATTTCAAACATGGAATTTCTTTCTGTGCGTAAATAATTCATTTAGCTTCATATAAGCATAAATATTCAGCAGAAATTTAAAATTATTCCACAAAATGAAAATAACTTAGCAAATTCATAATTAAAATACCTCCTTCTGATGCTAATTCCCGCTGCTCTGGTTGTCCTTTCCCTACTGCCTTGTCCAGCCTGATGCATTGACCAAACTCTACCCAAACCGACTAACCACCCAGCCAGCTAGGAGCATCCTGTCCGGCTCCCTAGCTCTAGGATACCGAAAGTAATCCTGGCCCTCGTGCCCAAAACCCCCAGCAACCCGGTGCCCCCTGTGATGGTTCACCAAAACTGAAGAACCCAACAACAGAACTAGAAAATCCAAACCAGAACTACAGTCTCTCCTCTACCATAATTCTTCCTTCCCCCTATTCTCNATATATATATATATATATATATATATATATATATAAAATTTTGTTATCCTATTTTTTTTGATAAAGGTCCTCACCTTCTTAATTGTATGTTTTGGTTGTAGGCAATGATTCTTACTGATAATCAAATGGGTTGAGCAGGTTGACATGTGGCTCCTACAGGTGTAGGATCTCTTTTTTCAGGATTCATCTAAGGGGTTCTCTTAGGGTTTATGAGTCATTTCTTGTTATTTTCTAGGGTTTTAGGTGTCAGTTTTTTTGCAATATTTATGCATTATTCCTAGCCTTCAAGGGCCTTAAATTAAGGGTTTCAGGTCACATGCTGAGGCTTTCAGGGTTGTTCACAGGACACATGACATAGATTTTAGTCAAGATGATGGGTGGGTAGGTAGGCCCGTGGCTCCAGATTTTGAACCAGGGCTCTGATACCATGTGTAGGGACCAGAAATTAACAAGCCTAATAAAATTCATACAACTACACATAAAATTTCAAACATAGAATTTCAATTTCAAACATGGAATTTCTTTCAGTTAGTAAATAATTCATTTAGCTTCCTATAAGCATAAATATTCAGCAAAAATTTAAAATTATTCCACAACATGAAAATAACTCAGCAAATTCATAATTAAAATACATCCTTCTGATGCTAATTCCCACTGCTCTGGTTGTCCTTTCCCTGCTGGCTTGTCCAGCCTGATGCACTGACCAAACTCTGCCCAAACCAACTAACCACCCAACCAGCTAGGAGCAGCCTGTTTGGCTCCCTATCTCTAGGATACTGAAAGGAATCCTGGCCCCCATGTCCAAAACCCCCAGCAACCCGGTGCCCCCTGCGATGGTTCACCAAAACTGCAGAACCCAACAACATAACTAGAAAATCCAAACCAGAACTACAGTCTCTCCTCTCCCATAATTCTTCCTACTCCCTATTCTCATAATTCCCTCTCGTAGGACTCTTCCCTCGTCATATCTTCCCCTTCACTGACTCTCCTCCCCCTCATTCATTTCCTTATCTCCTCCTTTATTACCTTATCCCCCTTCTTTAATTTCCTTATCTCCTTCTTTATTACCTTATCCCCCTTCTTTAATTATCTTATCCTTAATTTAATGCTTCATCCCCCCCTTGCATACGTAAAGTATTTAATAAAATAAATTAAAATTATTAACCCCTTTAATTCATTACTCAAATAATTAAAGAGTCAATTAATTAATTAATTAATCATTGATAGATATGAACAAGTAATTATTAATTAATTAATTAATTAATATTATTAAGAAATAATTATTATTTAACTAAACATATTAGGACAGTCAGATTATCAAATTAATTATAATTAATAATCCCTATGCATCTATTTAACCAGGGTTGTTACTGGTAGGCTGAGGTCACCAACCGAGAGCTAGAAAACATCCTCACCAAAACAATGATCATGAACAATGAATATGGGTAAAATAAACTCATAGAAGCAACATGGGAATATGACATTACATAGAAAACTACCACATGGCTTACTCCTTTTAAATTAGTCTATGGTAAGAAATCCATGTTCTATATTGAATTTGAATATCATACATTGAGAAAAACAACTGAATTAGACATGAATTTACAATCAAAACAAAGATAAAGGTTGAGCCAACTAAATTCCTTAGATGATTACATGATGCAATCCCTTTTCAACACTGAAGTAGTGTAGCAATAAAGAAAATACTGGCATGACAAGAAGATTAAGTATAATAAGTTCAAATAAGGGGACTGGGCTCTGTTATATGACTCAATATTTAAGGAATTCAAGGGGAAGTTAACGACTAGGTGATTATAACCTACATCATTGAGAAGTGTTATGATAATGGTTCATTCTAGATCAAAACCATTGATGAGGAAGGAATACCCCTACTAGTAAATGGATTCAAACTAAAGATTTACAATAATCCATTGACAAAATAAGAGTTCACAACAACAATAAGGACACAAAATTTGGATGTGATTGACATCATAGATGCTCTCAATCCATCCCAATAAATAAATATGAATAAAAAAGTGAATACAAATGCTGGATGAAAACTTCCTAGAGGCATCTAAGATAGATCTCTGGGTGAAAACCTCCAATGGAGGCAGTCTCAAATCTTAGGAATAAATGAATATCCTCATCAAGAAAACCTCTCAAAGGCTTGATGAGGCATGGCATTGGTGAAAACTAGTGATGGAACTTTTTCCTTGAAGAGAGAGAGAGAGAGAGAGAGAGAGAGAGAGAGAGAGAGAGAGAGAGAGAGAGAGAAGTTCTTATACTAATGTGTTTTTAATAGGTACCCAACACTTCATTATTGTGGAAATATGCACAAGAATAAAATCAATAGTCAACAAAAACTCAATAAGACAGTAAGCATTTTCAATTTTCTTTCATCATCCATACACAATATTTTTCATTATCTCCATTTAATTAACCATGATTTTCATTCCCAACATTCATACCACTTTCCATATCCAATAATGTACACTCCACCATTTATTTTAATAAAATCAACATATAAGATTATTCTATAGGATCATTCTACATATTCTACATGATCAAGCTATAGGGTCATTTCTACAAATAATCACAGGCAATCAAGAGTCAAGATCCACATCAACAATTCGATTATCAATATTAGCAACAAAACCACCATCTCCAACCATCTACATCAAATGAAACAATTGAGATAGAAAAAATCTACTTTTATAGGATACTTTGTATCATGTAGAAAATATCCATCATAAAAGAAACAAATCTGCAGGATGCTTTGTTTCCCATAGAACGATTGAAGGCCAAAATATTAAAACACATTGCAGCTCCAATCTTGTGGAGGACGTCAAGAATACATGGAAACCATTAAGAAGAAAAATCGCCATTACATTTAATCCAACCATCTTCAAAAAGAAAAATTAGTATCCATTAAAAGGTAAAATAAGGTAACATAACAATCTTTCCTCTCGACATTTAATTAAGCTTCATACAAATTTATTTATGCTTATTTCATATGGTCTAAGCATTTATAAAGTCTATATGGTGATAAGAATGAGGAAGTTCATGTCTTGTCAACAGGGGGTGGTCATAATTTGTGCCAAGATTTGAATTGGCATGTGGATATTAAGTGATTAAAGTGGTGGATCATTGCTATGAATTGAGGACACGAATTCTGGAGTAATGAGAACACCAACTCGACAATTGTGAAAAGACAATAGTACAATCTGAGATTTGTGGGCATAAATAGGAGTTAAAGAGAAATCAAAGCACCATTTTGAAATTAGAAGAAAGAAGAGGTGGTTTAGGTTGTATGGAAGCAATAAGATAGACTCATAGGTGAGGAAGAGAAGAAAAACACCCAGCCAAATAATTTGAAGATGCTACAGGAGCATAATCGCTACAGGTATTTGTGAAACCCTAGATAGATAAATATCCCTATAGTCTCATCATTTGCTACATTTACTATAATATTTATGGTGTTTATACATATGGTCATTGCAAGGGGGGTTTATATGGGTTCTTGAACCAAAAAAAAACTTGTATCCTATAGAAACCTGATTTTTCATAGTCATGGTCATGTAGAACACAGTTTTAAAAGCAACCAACTTTCCATGTTTTCAATTCTCCTCAAGATAGTGTCAAATTTCTTATGTTACAAACCCATGGTCAAATTATTTCAACACTAGAGTTTGTGTGAATCTTTGAAAAATGCATCCTGCAGAACCTGACTTACACAGTTCCTATAGATTTTTTTTTTTCACATTTTGTACAGGAAGGACTACAGAGAAACTATATTGACCTGGAACTGTTAAGGAAACCCTAATTTTTTTTTCCTTTCTTCTAAGAAAACCATTTTTGGAATTATAGCCAACATGTTTTCCTAAGTGAAAAACTTGAGTTGTTATACTCTCTAAAGGAGAAGTTCAAATTGGACATTCTACAAGAAACTAGTAACCAATCCTTCTCTTATTTTCAAAAAATCAACTCTGCATCCTTGACATGAACCATGCGAGATGGATTCAAAAGGAGAGAACCAACAAATCCTTCTAGGGTTTATGAAAATACTGAGATTGTAGAATTTTTTTAGAGATGTGATTGGATGGGATACTTTGAAAGACTCAAAGGATATAATGATGAGGTAGCCATAGAGTTTGCTCAGAATTTAAAAAATATACAAGAGCAAGAATATGTGACCACAGTGAGGGAACTAGTAATTAGAATAAATGAAGCCTCCATAAGCAAGGTATCTAGTCTACCCTTGGGCCTCACTTGGGATAAAGAAGAGAGGCAAGAGGCCATTAATTCCAAGAAGGCTTTCTTCCTCCCAAATGGAAAACCTATTGAGGACAAAAATGGCATCAAAAGGGAAAGCCTTCCTCACCCATGGCTAGAGGTGGCCTATCATATCATCAAATACATCATATGTGAGAAAAGGATGAGTGTAGTCTATGCTTACCACTTTATATTATTACACCATCTTAGACATCTTCCAAATCAATAATCACACAAGATCTTGAGCATCCCTTACTTCCTCCTCCAATCATTAAGGGGAATGATCCTAAAAGTACAAAAGGGAAACAAGAATTTTTAGAACATAATGGGCTCATCAAATTGATAGTTTCATATTCCCTTCAACATTCAAAACACATGATTTTTTGGGAAGATTTCATAAACATGGATTTTCATGCATTTGAAGAGGCACAAGCAATAATGAGTGAGTAGGAGAGGAAAAAAGGGGAGGAACCTAAGAAAATCACCAGGATGAAAAGGTCAAAAAAGAAAAAGAAAAAGAAGAATATATATGAAAAGGAAAATGAATTGGTTGATGCTTTCACTGATTTAGGAACCCCCATTGTCAGCCCCTTGAAAATCACTAGTGCAAAATGGGTACAACCCAAAAGAAGGAGGTCCAACAGAATCATGAGTCAAAAGAAGAAAATCCTAGTGTTAGCAACTCCACTCACCATCACATCCCAAGTGGAAGAGGTCAAGGACTCTCCTAGTTGAGAACTACCAAAAGAAACAAAGGGGAAGGAACCTCAAGAGGAAACAATGGTGAAGGAAGAAAGGCCACTTGAAGGAACTTCTTAAACAAAACCCCTATGGAAAAGATCCTCTATGTGGCATTTTTAGAATTGGAGAAGGTAAAGGTTGATGTCATGAAGTGGATAAGGGTGTTATAAGATCAAAAAATGAAAGCTAAAATAAGAGGCTTATAGGGAATGGAGAAAAATCTCCAACTTATGAAAAAAAAATTCAAAATTATGACTATGCAGAAAGTGGAATACAACCACAAGTTGAAGGTGGAGAACCAGAAGTTACTACAACAACTGAACAAGGAAAGAAGAGATATCTGTGAGAAGAATGAAGAGGTGAAATTATGGAATCCACAATCAAGAGAAGAGCTAAAGTTTCTATAGAGATGTTGGAATGCAGACCACCATCTAGGACATATACATTGTTCCTAAGAGAAAAGTGGCATAAGAATGAAATTTCACACTTGGATAAATTTGTGAAATTCAACTTTGATACCCCCAAATATTTCTTAGATGCATATCATTGTATCAAGGTTGTAACATGGAGGAAAGAGCTAGACTATGTAAATTCTACCTACATAACCTGATCTTACGAAACCCCTACAATTGGAATCCCAATCGATATATGGGGTATGTCTAATTGATGGCCTTTGCATCATGGGCCTAATTATTTCCTATTTCAAAGGCTCATCTTTGGCACATTTTTCCACCATTAAATGACGTAATATTTTCTTTTGACCATATCTAATAGTAATTCATGGGTATTTTGCATGTTTCTTAGTGAATGTGTGTTGAGGTGTATTTTTGTGTATAATGTGCCTTTTTTCTCTAATGTTTTTGACCAAATATGTGTATTCGTCCAAGAAGGTCAAACTTCAGGATTAAGGGGTTCCAACACCCCAAAAACAAGGGATTTTTTCTCCCTCAAAGCGCTCCAATCCAAGGATCAAGGGACATTGTCCCCACCTAAGGGCTCCATGTGCATTACTGACCACTCTTGATCAACAATAGTTGGATATATAGGTGTAATCGGATAATATCCCTCATTTACTCAATCATATCCTCAATTGAGGAAGGTAGTTCAAACTCTCAAGCTATATATAGACCTCTTGTCTAGGAGAGAAAAAAAAAGAAATATAGAGAATTTTTGGAGAAGTATTGTATGGGGACTTTTTGAAGAATTTTGTTGAGAACTCAAAGCTTTCCTACTCTTGATGTATTATTTATATTCATGAAATAAATATGGTTTTTCTTTCAGTCCATTAAAATTTCTTTTATGATCCTTGTGCCTCTTGGGTAGGGCCCATCCAAGAGGGCTCAAGGACCTTGTTATAATTTTTGTAGTTTTCATGCATGTTTAGAAAGTATTTTATTTCTTTTTGAAGTTTAATATTGTTAGGAAATGAGACACACTTCCACACTAAACCTAGCAGAAGAGAAGAAGAATTTAATCAAGAATGTAAATGACAAAGCAATCACACAATACACAAAGATTTTACCATGGTAACCCAAACCAAGAAAACCAACATTCCTTGAGTGTTCTTCTCTCTTGTTGTCTTATTCAATCAGAATAAAAGGTTACATGTCTAACCTTGGTCCATACCTAAGGCACAATTGACATCATACCCTCTTGCATATGCAAGAACAACCCTGTAGCCAATTTGGCTTACATATGCATGACCAACAACCTACATCTAAATATTTCTCTAACTATCGACTATCTTATGATTCATTGATTATATTTTATGGCCTTACATCACGCCTATTTATAGGATATAAAATAGTAAAAACCCTAAAGAAATGACACCCAAAAATGGTTATAGATCCATGCAGATCATTGACAACAAATCCTGCGAATATGGGGATTTTGTTACAATCGAATACCAAGTCAGGTTACCAGTCGACCTTCATTTTATCTTCAGTCATTTTCCACATGCACACATGTAAACCTCTTGTTGGTTGACCTCTTTTAATTTTCGTCAATTCCTTTACCACATCGAACTACCTCAAAATTTGATTTCGAGTTTACCTAGTTGACTAACCTCAACCTTTGACTTTCTATCGATCCACCTCAACTTCGAACATCAATAGATCCACCTCAAATTTCACTACAAAGAATACAACAACCCAACATTCTCCCACTTTTTGTCTTCTTTACTAAAACCGAGAGATTTCTGAACTTTTGTTCACATACCTAGGGAAGCAATGCCCATTTTCTTTCTACACCAAGAGAACTTCACAACACTCACAGACTTGGTCAACGAGTCTCTTATGTTTTCCAACGTCTCTACCTTCTCGAGCATCACCTTGTTACTTTCCACCATGTCTCTCACGAAATGGTATTATACCTCAATGTGCTTAGTCTTCGAATGATAAGAAGGGTTCTTTTCCAGAAATATTGTGCTTTGACTATCGCAACTTATCTTCATAGATCTCTACTCAAACCCAATTCCTCAACACATCCTTTAAAACCATATTGATTCTTTTCTTCCCTAAGTGGCTTCCATGTATTCATATTTTATTGTTGACAAGGCTATGAATGTGTGTTGTTTACTCATCCATCTTATTACTCCACCAAACATATTGAAGACATATCCATTGGTCAACCTCCGTCAATTCATATCTCCCTCCCAGTCGGCGTCGACAAATCCATGTACATTTAATTCACTGTCACCTCCAGGTTTTCCTTGGCAGTATATAGCATAATATTTTGTTCCACACAAATACCTAAATACTCTCTTGTCAGTTTTCTAGTGCTCCTTTATAGGTGTTGACATGTACCTTCTCAACAGTCCCACTACATGGGAAATGCCTAGTCGAGTGAAAACCATCACATACATTAGACTACCAACTGCACTTTCATAGGGAACATGTGACATGTCCTCTATTTCTTCATGTGTCTTTGGACATTCTTCAACAATTAGCCTTGTTCCCACATGAATTGACACCTTCACCAATTTTCAATCCTGGATGTTGAAACGTTTAATTTTTTTTCAATATACTTCATCTAATTCAACCAGAGCTTTCTAGTCACTTGATCTCTCTTAATCTCCTTTCCTAGAATGAAGTTAGTTGCACTGATATCATTCATTTCTAACTTGGAGGATAAGTTCTTCTTCACCTCCTTTATTGCATACATGTTGTTTCCAATCAACAACATGTCATCGGCATACAAAGGTACATATATGAAACACCCATCTTCTTCCTTGGAATATATGTAGTGATCAACTTTGCTTCTCACAAATCCCAAAATAACGATGTATGTGTCGAACTTATGGTACTACATCCTTGGTGATTACTTTAGACCATAAATGGATCTTTTCAGTTTACACAGAAACTCTTTCTTTCCTTTTACTACAAATCCTTCAGGTTGTTTCATGTAGATTTCCTCTTCTAGGTCCCCATGTAGGAACGATGTCTTTACATCCATATGTTCTATTTCTAGATCAAATGATACAGCCAGAGACATTAGTACTCTAATGGAAGTTAATTTTGCAATAGGGGAAAAATATCACCGAAGCCGACTCCCTTGACTTGGGAATATCGTTTCGCTACTAGTCAAGCTTTGAACTTCTCAACATGTCCTACGACATTCATCTTCTTCTTGAATACCCATTTTCTATTGACGAGATTTCTTCCACTAGGAAACTTGACTAAATCCCATGTCTCATTCTTGTGCAAGGGTTCCATATCTTCGACCACGGTGTCCTTCCAGAGTTTACCCTCTGTCGAGTTGATTTCATCATTGAGTGACTTGGGCTCATCATCGGTGGAAGTTAACACAAATGTGGAATGGAAGTCGGTTGGACTATACCTTTGGACTAGTTTTCTTACTCTTTCTGACCTCCTTACAACTAGATTTGGTTGTTCCAACTCTTCCTTTGATTCAGTCGACTCATATGAATCAACTTCTTCCTTCCTCAGTTCAAATCGCACTGTCTCAGGGTTATTCTCAATCTGAACAATTTCTTTAGGATTAGACTTACCTCTGACTTCTCTAAAGACCACATCTCGATTGTACACTATTCTCCTTGATGCAATATCCCAGAGCTTATATCCTTTGATTCCTTCTTTGTATCTAATGAAAACACATTTGAATTCCTTCTTGTCCAGCTTGCTCCTCTTTTCCTTCATGTCGACTAGTGCTGACGAAGGAGACATATTCACCAGATATCCTGTAGTTTCGACTGCCCCCGACCAGAATTCTTTAGTGATCCCAATGCCACTAATAATGATCATTTCCTTGTCCATAAATGTTCTTTTCATTCTATCAGAAACTCCATTTTGTTGTGGGGTATATGGTGTGGTAGTTTGGTGTGCTATGCCACGCTACTTACAGAAATAATCAAATTATTTTCCACGAAATTCACCACCGTTGTTAGTTCTGAGAACCTTAATTTTCTTATATGTCTAGTTTTCTACAAGAGATTTAAACTCTTTGAATCTCTCAAAAACCTCTGATTTCTTCCTCAGGAAATATATCCATGTCTTCCTGGAAAAATCATTTATGAAGGAGACATAATACAAGGATCCACCAAGTGAAGGAACCGTAACTCATCCAAACACATCACTATGAACCAACTCCAAAATCCCATTTTGCATTGTTGCTCCATATGGGAACCTCACCTGATTTTGTTTTCCATATATGCAATGTTCAAAAAAACAAAATTCTAAACCACATTCAGGAAAAACTTTGACCATACCTTTGTTGTGCATAAATTCAAGTCCTTTTTCTCCAATGTGTCCCATCCTCTCATGCCATATCTTGGTTGGGTCGAATTTATAATGATTTGTCAAGTCAGTTTGAATCAGCTTAGCTCGAGTTGATTCAAGTCAATTCGAATTCTAGTTGACTTCAGGAACAACGATGTTGTTGCATCCAATTGATTCGACACTCCCTATCAACTTGTATAGGGTTTCAAGATGGAATCCTTTCATTAAGACCATCACACCTCTGACCATATTGCATGAATCCTTATGAAATAGAGTGTTCACACCAACATCACTCATATTTTTGAAATATATCAGGTTTCTTGCCAAGCCCAGAATGTGTAGCACACCTAGAAGGGTTCTTTTCCTCGCAGCATGCAGTATTAGTCAAACTCTTCCTTGTTCGACAATTTTGGTTGTTGAGTCTTCCCCAAAGAACACATCACCTCCATCATATCATTTATACTCGTAGAACTAGTCTCTATGTGGTGTCATATGATAGGATGCTCCTGAGTTATTCAACCAAACATCTTGATCCAACTGTCTACTGGTTGATGCCAGGTACACATCACCTCCCTTATCTATAGTTGTTTTTCTCTCAGTCGACTAATTCTTGTCAGATAATGTACTAACTTCAATCACCCTCGACTTACATTTATTTTTGTAATGCCCATATTTACAGCATTTCCATAATCTTCGCATCGAATGAACCAGGGATTTAGATCTACCCTTCGACTTATACTTTCTATCAGAGAATTTCCCTTTATGTCTTTCAACCGATCGATCTCTCACCACTAAAGCATGTTTAGTCGATCCTTCCATGTTCTTCCTTCTCATTTATTTTGATAGTAGAGAAGCAACCACGTCTTCTAGCGCTAGTGTGGTTTTATTACTCCCTATAGCCATGACTAAGTTATCCCAAGAGTCTAGAAAAGAATATAATAGGATAATAAACTTAACCTCCTCGGTGATTTTAATATCCATAGTAGATAACTAGATTAAAATGGTATTAAATGAATTTAAATGCTCAGTCACTGAACTACCATCACTCATCCTCAGAAGATACAATTTATTTATGAGAAACAACATATTTACCAAATATTTCATTTGGTATAAGCTTCCCAACTTGTCCCACAATTTCTTGGCTGAATATTCACTTGATACATTCAACAGTATTGAATCTGCAAGACAAAATTGAATCGTACTTCTTTATATTCTTTCGAGTTTCTCCCATTATTTCATAGACATGTCTGTCATATGGGTACTTGGACAGACCATTGTCCATTGTTCTCATTCTACAAGAATATCTTCCATTTTAAGCATCCAAAGCTCAAAATTTTGGCCATTGAATTTTTCTATCTCTATTCTTGAACTACTCTCCATTGTTTACCATGATCTTTAACACAATTTATGAATTACAAATCTTACCGTACCTAGGGTTTATCTCTCAGATTCAATATTGGAAAATCAATTTATGATACCATACGTCAAATATTAACTTTCCTTGATGCCACCTATCAGTAAATGAGACACACTTCCACACTAAAACTAGCAGAAGATAAGAAGAATTTAATCAAGAACGTAAATGACAAAGCAATCACACAATACAAAGAGATTTTACCCTGGAAACCCAAACTGGGAAAACCAACATTTTTTGAATATTCTTCTCTCTTGTTGTCTTTTTCAATATGAATAAAAGGTTACATGTCTAACCTTGGGCCATACCTAAGACACAAACAACATCATACCCTCTTGCATACACAAGAATAAACCTGTAGCCAATTTGACTTACATCTGCATGACCAACAACCTACATCTAAAGATTTCTCTAAATATTGGTTATCTTATGATTCATTGATTATATTTTACAGCTTTATAACACACCTATTTATAGCATTTATAGTAGGGAAAAACCTAAATAAATGGCACCAAAAAATGATTACAGATCCATGCAGATCATTGGTTATAAATCCTGTGAATCTTGGGATTCTATTACAGTTTACTAGCAAGTAGGATTACTAGTCGACTATCGGTCAACCTTCATTCAGTCTTCAGTTGGTTTCCACACTCTCACCTATCGACCTCTTCGAATTTTTGTGGATGCCTTTACCATGTTGAATTGCCTCGACCTTCGACTTTGAATTTACCTGGTCGAATAACCTCAACCTTCGACTTGTTGTCGATCCACCTCAACTTCAACCGTCAGTCAATCCATCTTCAATTTCAATGAAAATAATATAACAACCCAACAAATATAGCATTGCATGATTAATTCCATCTTTTGTTAAAGTCATCATTGATTATCTCGTCACAATAGGCATCTTGTAGCAATGTTCAGTAGCCTTTTTGAGCATTCTTAGGTGCCTCCCAAGGCCAAGAACCTCAGTTTCACTTCATTTATTTATAGTCTAGCTCTGTTCATGTTTTTAAACACTTTCATTACCTTTTTGAACTGCATTTTTCTTCCTGTAGGAGTTTCCTATAGAAATTGTACAGTTCCTGTAGAAACTGCATAGTTCTAGTAGAAATCTCTTGTAGGCTTATTTCAACTTCATATTTTGACTCAGCTTAATCTTGTTTTCATGAAAGAATCAATAAACAATAAAAATACATTTAGATTGCTATTGATCAAGGGGTTAGACATATAGCTTGTTTTATTCATGAATTAGTGTAGCTTTACTTTAGTCACAATGTTATGTCATAACTTAGATTGAATTCATCATTTTTCTCTCAGTTTGATCTTCTTGATTTAGTATTCCTTACTGCCATTAGAATAACCTATTTCCATGCAATCTATATTAGTTGCGATTTTAGATTGGTTTGTTTCCTTCAAGCAATAGTTTAGAGTTTCTTTCTTCCATTTTATTTTCATACACATTTTCAACCTCTGATCGACACCAGACCTTTGCTACCGACAAGTGTAAACTACATACATAGTTCATAACACCTCTTACGTTTATAGAAACCCTAGGTTGACAAAGTAAATTAGGAATCCAACGATAAAATAAATTATCACTATTATTCCTAGGGCCATCAACATGCTTTCAGTATATCAAAAATTCCATCCTCATGTACACACCTCCTAATGATCATATATGGTCTTGTGTAATAGAGATCTCCTCCAATCCATGAATAGGAGGCAGTGAGTCTGACAATCTTCTACTTCTCTCTAGATGAAAAATGTTGTGACAATCTTCTTGTAGCCAAGTAGTTAGCCACATTTGTGAACCAAGGAGAGTTATTAAATATAGAAAACAAATACTCACGAGGAAAATTATCATCTATAGTAGTTACTTGATCTTCATTATGAATCCTAGAAATAAATTTCGCAACTAGATTTTTTTCCATATCTATCTAAAATAGTGTTGGGCCCCAACAACTCCCCCTATATTTTTACAAAATTTAAAGGGCCCCTAGTAGAATCTTGATAATTATAATGAGCTAAAGAATCAACCTTTTCAAATAGTTCCATGCCTTGGCTTGCTTTGAGACAAACTTAAGACATTCACTATAGTATGAGACATTTATTACAGGAGTATATGTCAAAAGTTAGAAACGAGCATAAAAATCTCAATTTAAACAAAAACGCTAACTTTTATCAAATGTTTACTTTTGTTTAAATTATGATTATGTGTTTATTCTTTTGCTCATTAGCAAGTTTGACTATTTTGAATAATGTGTTCAATACTTCATCAAATAATATCTTGGTTGGTTTCTCATTTTCATGAAATCATTTGGTGATATTAATTAATTAAATTCTTTTTTCAT
>JASDQU010207419.1:13101-28303 GCA_032191745.1 Picea mariana
GACCATGTCCCATATTACCTCCCAATTTATTCAAATGAATGTAACTCAAACACCTCAATTACCACCAAATTATAATTCCTTAACAAACAATTTGAGTCTATTTTCATCTGGTCCAGTTGGTAACATTACGACAATTGCTCCAACTGTCACACCTATTCCACCCCCTGTTCCATGAAACCCTGGGGGGTGACCTCTCGCTGGTCCAACTTCCATGAGAATTTAGATTCTGGTTGGGGGGAAATATCCAGCCAACGAGAATATTTTAGGAAGTCACCAACCAATTGGAATTCAACCTCTGCCTGGCCAATACAGCAGGGGTCAATATCCCACCAGGGGGCAACCTCTAGCCTATAGTTTTCCTGGGGGGACTCAATATCTCGCTAGGGGGAAACCTCTGGCCTATAGTTTTCCTCGGGGGATGCAATATCTTGCTACAAGGATAGCTATAGCTGGAGGGTGTCTTGGGGTGAATCGACACCCAGTTGGAGGGCAACCTCCAGCTAGTGGGTATCCTGTCACTAGTCAATACTTGGCTGGGGGAAGCCCTCAGTTAGTGGACAACATCTAGTTGTGAGGAGACTATTTATGGTAGGTCAAGTTCCTATCGTCGGACCTATAGTTGTACCAGGACCTTATGATAATTTAGCACCTACTATTCTTAACCTCGGACATCCATATCCAAGAACTTCTCATTCATCGTGGACTCCATTAGCACTCTGTAAATTTGTTCGACTGATAAAACAAGCGATAGAGGTAACCTACAAGCCAACTTTAGAGCTAGGTACTATCCTGCTCAACTTAGAGAGGGCTCTCTCCTGTCACTTGGTCTTTAACAAATGAGTTTTCTTTAACAAATCAATGGCTAGGTTTTGTTGCTTTGAAGGGATTTTTATAATTTTGTTGGCAAGGAAGGGGAAGGACACCTAGGGATATGGAGTCAAATTTCTGAAAACAAATGGAAGCAATGATTGGTCGGTTGAACTCTCCAGAGGATAAAGGCTAAATGAGGCGATGAAACTGAGTTATAGATTGTAATTTTCAGAGTGTAAGAATAAAGAAAAACACATAACTGCATCAAAGCATTAAATAAAATGAATTCTCGCTTAGTTAGGAAGAACTTAACAAAGTTTAAATTGCTTCATCCAAGAGCATCACAAGATGAATTATGGGCCTTTAACTATCCAATTTAAACAGAAGACAGTGAAAATGGAATTTAAGCACACAGGAAATCCATACGAAGAAAGAAGACGAAACTCGGGCCACCACCATTAGAATATTTTCATGGACATTTCAGGACATCTACATGTACATTCTATTCAGCTTCAGAAAATTACATTTAAGTTCTGAATAGATAGAATTGTGCCCTTGCACTTCTGCCAACCCCTAATACATTTGAAACTCCTAATATTTATACAATCTGAGTTTCTTCGATTTGAAACCGGTTACAATGATAAGAAAGAAACGTTTTGGTTTTGAAACCAATTACAGTGATAAGCAAGAAATTGTTTCGAGATCCAGATTCTGGCTCCCTAGCATTTCGGTCCCTTTCTTTGCCACTTGTTCTTCTACTGAGATTATGATGGGATCCATGGTTGTGAAGAAACTAATTGGAAACAAGCGGAAATGGCATGTAGTTGGTGTACTATTGAGCTGCAGGTGGAAGACGGTGGTCACGCCAAGGTTCTAACGGTCCAGTGTTCAAATCATAATCCAATAAAATAATGACAAAATGCCCCTTTATACTTTTCTATTTTGCAGGGGTGCGAGGAAGTGGTTTTGAGGTAACCTGCCTTTCATCCCACAATGTAAATTGTGATGCCACATACCTTCGAGAGAAAATTGTGGTTTAAATTGCGGGACTACCCTTCAAAATTAAACATCGTGCAACTTCGCCCCCCGTAATCGCTCTCGGTCGTTGATCTCGAGAACTCACAATCCACGATACTTCAGACCCGATTGACTACTTTTCTATTTTGTGGGGGCGCGAGGAAGTGGTTTTGAAGTAACCTGCCTTTTCTCTGGTAATGACACGTACTCCAGAGAGAAAACTACTATTTAAATTGCAGGACCACTCTTAAAAATTAAACCCTGTACAACTTCGCCCCCTGTAATCGCTCTCAGCCGTTGATCTTGTTGCAATATGCGATTTGGGTAATCCTACTATTTTAGCGCCACGCTGAAGTTTATCTATCTGCTAACCCTTTTAACCAAGTTTACAGATGGTGCCAATTTTGGCATTCAGGATCTTTAGATGTTGGGCAGGAATACCTCCCAGAGGACGATCTCTCGAATCTGATGTGGTGACCTGACGTGATTGTGTTGACGTGTCATGGAAATAAGGGTGACACGTGTCACGTGGAAATGAATGAATGATGCAACCAAATGACCAAAAATGAGTGCCATGTGTCATGCTTCGGCACTTCAGGCTTCGAGAGTTTTGGATTGTGAAGTATGAAGTTCTCCCAGAGTAGTACGAGCCCGATTGACGTGGCAGTTTCTCATCACTTCGAGACTTCGGCACTTCAAGAGTTTTGGATTGTGAAGCATGAAGTTCTCCTGAAGTAGTATGGGCTCGATTGATGTGGCAGTCTCTCATCACTTCGGGAGTTTTGGATTGTGAAGCATGAAGTTCTCCCAGATTAGTACGGGCCCGGTTGACGTGGAAGTCTCTCGTCACTTTGAGACTTCGGGACCTCAACACTTTGGGATTTCGGGATGTAAGGCATGGAAATCTCCCGAAGTAACTTTCTTCCGATTGACGTGGCAGTTTCTCGTCACTTCGGGGCTTCGACACTTCAGGAGTTTTGGATTGTGAAGCCCGAAGTTCTCCCGGAGTAGTACGTGCCTGGTTGACATGGTAGTCTCTTGTCACTTCGGGACTTCGGGGGTTTGCTCTTGATGTTAAACCCTGCATGATTTCGACGCTCCGAATGCATGAAAATCGTCGATCTGGGTGACCTGCTAGATCTCCACCATTGCAATTTTAATCTGTCTGATCCTATAATCTGAGCTTGAAATTGACAGCCTTTCAAATTATTGTTTTTTCCCGCAGAAGCTTACTGTGCATACAAGGAATTGGTGGACCTGGATGTCTCCTGCGCACAGGAAAAGGTTGGTGGGCCTGTTGTATGCTCGATTAGTGGTAAACAAGATGTCAAGTAATTTGAACTGAATTACGATATGTGTTTATCCTTCAAAAAAAAAAAAAAACTATGTGCAAAGAACTAGTCAAGCAAGACAACAAGAAAAAACAAGTTATTGAACAGATGGGAAACTGACTTTATCAACTTTAAGAGGAAAGGTTCCATGAAGGTATAGGGAAATGAGAGAGGAGAGGCAGGGATGCAGATCTAAGTTACAATAGATGGGACCAAAAAATTTAGATAAACATTAAGGCTAGATATAGGTTTGGGATATTTGCCAATTTTGACCCATGGAGGACATGATTATTTTGGATGATTAGTCGAATGAAGGATTTAGGTGATGGGAACTTGACGGAGCTAGTGAAAATGTTTTAAAATCTGAGTGGAAAGGTATCACAAGGACAATATGTTTTGGAGAAATTAATACAAATTAGCATGTGATAACAGACTCAGACTATTCCTCAACAACAATCTTTTCAAGCTATACCATCTCAATCTATACCCAACTTTCCATGACAACCACTCCAACCACATCCTTACATGGGAGTCCCATTTCAACCTAGTCATGGCCCTATTGGGTTGCTATTATCTCATCCATATTATCATAACCCACCAATCAATCGTCAACTTCCATTCTTGGCTACCTTAGATTTACCAGATTTATTGAGGTTGACCAACGATCCTATTTTCCATGTACCCTTTTGGCCTCCCATTCCTCATAAGTTACCGTTAGATATTCTTAAATTTGACGGCAAATCTGGAGAAGATCCAAATACTCACGTTATTACTTACCATCTTTGGTGTTCTTCCAACTCCTTGATGGATGACTCCATTAGATTGCATCTTTTCGAGCAAACTCTTACAAGTTCAGCGGCCAAGTGGTACATTGAATTGTCTCCTTAGCCATACAATGGTTTTAATTCCCTCGCCATGAATTTTCTCACCCATTTCCAATTACCAATTCGATATGAGATGGGTATCGAACTTTTAACCTCACTACGACAATCTACCTCCACCCACATCTCTAATCATATTTATGAGTGGAGGAGACGTAGACGATTAATTAAAGCTCACATCCCTGATCAATTATTTGCTTAATGGTTCACCAAATCATTGTTACCATCCATTGCTCATGATGTTGCCATGGGTGGCATAGTCACTGAAGAGCAGGCAATTAGTCGTGCCTAATACTTAGATCTAGTTTATTCTTAGAATGGAACTTTGTATGAGTTGATTCCTAATGCACCATGTCCATCAACTGATCCTACACATCTCGCTCAAGCTGCCCATGTTGATGGCATGGTTGGGTTTGTCAAGACTCAATCTGCTATTGGGAAGCAGGGTTCCCAACCATCACAATCATCTAACCCTGCTTCTTCATGGGATGAAACTAATGCCAAATCTACTTCTACTCCTACCAAATACTCTGAAGTCAATGCGGTACAATCTGAATCATCCCAATCTTCTAGAGGAAAGAAGAAGAATAAAGGAAAATTCAAGAAACCTTCCAATAAGAAGAAAGAAAACAAAAATCCTTAAACCAGTGCTGAAAATAAACCCAAGCATAAAGCGGAATATCCTTGTCTTAAGTATGGAGATGATCAGTACATGCAGGATTGCCCCCATTGTGATTATGTTAGCAAGATCATTAAAGGGGAGTCCCAACCCGCTATTTTGACCAATCCTTTCCTAGCTCAACAATAACAAATAATTACCCAAAACCCTACCCCTCCCCACGGGAATAATGTCGGCCATCCTCATCAAGGGGATGCTTCATCTAATAACCGAGTATTCATGATGAAGGTTGTTGAATTAACTACTAGGGCCAAAGACTATGATCTCATTCCAGATAACTCTAGAGGTGTTTTTCCCAAGACCTCCACATCACCCGCATCGTTTATCCCTCCTTAAGCTTCTGACTCTCTCCAGATTGAGAAGCCTAATATTGACTCAGTGTTGCGCCCTCCCAAGGGTACAATTCATAAGTCATCTTTTAATCCCAGTGCTCATTCCACACAAAGTTACAACATCATTGAGGACTAGGCACATGCACCTTGCACAATGTGGACCCTTGAAGTTCTGCAAAAATGTCCTAGCCAACGTAGAACATTGTTGTTTGCTATAGAAGCCATAGATCAGGATACATCTAATGTTATAATGTTTAATCTGGAACATTTTAAATCGATATTCTCCCATCAACATCTATTCCAAATTCAATCCATAGTTTGTGGGAAACATGTCCATCGCACTATTTTGGATGAAGGAGACTCTACCCGTGTCATATCTTTGTCCTGCTCGAGAAATGTTGGTTCTCCTACTATCAACCAATCTTCCACCACCCTCAAGGCATTTGATGGGCATGGGTTTAAACCCTATGGTCTTTTGAGTTCCTTCACTATGGAAGTGGGGGGGGGAAACCGCTTATGTAGAGGTGGAAGTGGTAGATTCCCCCCTTGATTATAATCTCTTGCTTGGTCACAGTTAGTTCTATGCCATGACCATTGTTGCATCTTCAAGTTTTTTTAACGTTACAATTTCCTCATCAAGGTAAAATTGTGACTATTGACCAAATCACCTATTGCATTCCAAATTCCAATACCCACAGGGTTGATAATGTTTTATTAGTCGGCAGTTCCCATATATCTTATGAGAGTATATGGGTGGGCCTTTTAAAAGACTCTACCCTAATGGGTACTTTTCTGTTTCCTGCCTCCACTTTGATCGCCCAAGTTAAAATTATTTCATCCATGGTACACCAACCCTTTGGTTCTTCAGATCCTTGTGTCATGCCGAGTCTATCCCAGCTTAAGTCATTTGGTGACATCATGCCACTAAGTCTGGCTAAGCCAGCATATCATTTCATTCAATCAGCCTCTTGTTTTGATGACATCAATACTCATCTTGTTGATCCATCAGACCCCTACTCTTCGTAATCCTGGATGGATTCCTCTTTATCTTCTTCAGATTGTTTCCTACAGACTTTTCCTTTGGATGAGTCCATTATGGAAGTCTTGAGCATCGAGGACCCTCCATGGGATGATAGCCATCATCGCTCATCTTTCCCACTTATGCCAAAACTTGCAGAGAGTGATAGTAAATCCAAGCTTGCGGCCAACATTGTCAATTTAACTCAATCCCCCATTCTGGCTTTATCTGAAGGGAAATTGGCCATTGTTACATAAACCATTCCTGCTGACATATCCGTCAAGCCTGGTGTCATCGAAAATGTTCACCTTGGCAAGTGTTGTACCCCTGACGAAATCCAAGCATATACAGCCTTGTTCAAGGAGTTTCGTGACATTTTTGCTTGGAGTTATGAAGAGATGTCGAGTATTGTTCCATTTATTGTCGTTCACGAAATCAAGACATACCCAGAAGCTAAACTTGTTCGCCAGAAATTGCACCCAGTACATCCTCGAAAAACGATAGCAATCAAAACTAAAGAAGATAAACCATTGAAGGCTGGTTTTATTTATCTTGTCATCCTAACGGAATGGGTGTCTAAAATAATTACTGTCATGAAAAAATAAGGAACTATTCGAGTATGTGTCGATTACCGTGATCTTAATAATGCTTGTCCCAAAGACAATTATCCCACCCCGTTCAACGACCAAATCATAAATAATTGTGCAAGGAGCATCATCTTTTCATTCATGGATGGCTTTTCTGGTTATAATCAAATTGAGATACTCCCTTCTAACCATCATAAGATGAATTTTATCTACCCATGGGACACGTTTTCTTATCATAAACTCCCTTTTGGCCTTAAAAACATTGGGGCTACGTTCCAGTGGGCCATGTCATATGCTTTCCATGACATTAAACATATTGCAAATCCTTATTTAGATGATTTTTCTACTCATTCACTTCATCGTGACGACCATATCGTACATCTTCAAGCCATATTCCTCTGATGTCATTATTACAGGATCTGTCTTAATCCACATAAATGCATATTTTGCAATGAGTCTAGTTGACTTCTCGGATTCATAGTCTCCAAGCATGGGATCAGAGTTGATTCCTTAAAAATTGAGGAAATCATTTCATTGCCTCCTCCCACAACTATTATCCAGCTTCAAAGTTTGCAAGGGAAGAAAAAAAATTTGTGTCACTATGTTCGCAGCTATGCATAAGTCACTAAGGGATACATGTGTCTCTTAAATAAAGGCATCCATTTATTTGGAATGATCAAGCACAATGATCTTTTGATGCCCTAAAACATGCATTGACACATGCGCCATTGTTACATACCCTTTATTACACCAAGGATTATGTCTTATACCTTTCTACTTCTTCTTCCACCATTGGAATGGTGTTAGTTCAACAGATTGATAGCCACCAAGAAAATGTCATTTACTATTTGAGCAAAGGTCTTTCAGGTCCCGAACTCAACTATTCTCATGTCGAGAAGCTATTTCTAGCAGCCGTCATCATTGTTCAAATATTTCGTCACTATATCCTTCTTCTCAAGACTATCATTATCACAAATGTTATCGTTATCGTTATCCTTCAACGTCAAGTACTAGGGGAAAAATACTCACACTGGATCGTGATCCTTCAGGAATTCAATCTAGAATTCGAGAGGGTCAAGTCCAAGAAGTCCTTAGTTTTTGTAGAGCTTTTGTGTGATCTTCTATGTGCTAACATACATATCGAGCCCATAGACCCTCTTCCTAGTGAGTCTTTGTTTCTTATCAATATATCTCACGCCTAGTATAGAGATATCACCTTGTATCTTCAGATTCAACATTTTTGTCCCAAACTTTCACAGAATGACCGTTGCCGTATCCGTCATCATGCCCTTCATTATGTTATCATCGGTGACACTTTGTATCACCGCGACATCGATTCCCTCTTGCGACGTTGTCTCACTCATGATGAGGATGAAATTGATTTAAATGATTGCCACTCTGGAGCAAGTGGTGGTCATCTCTCTGGGATGGCTATGGCCCAAAAGATCTTATGCGTTGGATATTTTTGGCCTTCCATATTCAAAGATGGTGTTGATGCCATCAAGAAGTGTCTGCCTTGCCAGCTTTTTCATCCTAAAAAGCGCTCTCCCCCTGCTCCATTACACCCAGTGATCGTTGTTGGCCCTTTTGCAAAATGGGAAATAGATTTTATGCAATGTAAGGATACCTTAGTTGGGGGGCATAGTCACATTATTGTCATCGTCGATTACTTCACTAAATGGGTCAAGGTTGTGCCTACATTTTTAAATGATGGAAAGATTGTTGCACTATTCATGGTCAATCACATCATCTCTCGATTTGGAGTCCCGAAAGCTATCGTTACCAATAACGGTTCACATTTCCGTAATCATTTGTTGGTGGAATTAAGCATGAAGTTAGGTTTTCTCCATGAAAATTCGTCTCCTTACTAAACCCAAGCCAACGATCAGGTCGAAGCAATCAATAAAGTTTTAAAGACCATGATCCTTGAACGTATGGTAGGGAAACATAAATATGATTGGCACCTCAAGCTTTTTCTGACCCTCTGAGCTTATAGGACTTCCACTAAGACTACCACAAGCTTCACCCATTTTCAATTAGTTTACGGTATAGAAGTAGTGCTTCCGATTGAATGTGAAATTTCGTCACTTCGATTAGTCATAGAATTGTTGCCAAATAATTCTATCAAAGAAGAACGCTTTTTATACCTTACAAAATTTGACGAGACCTGTCAAGATGTCGATCTTGCTAATGAAATGCATAAGAGGTGTGTCAAACTCTAGTATGATAATTTTTTTCATCTTCGCGCCTTCTAGGAAGGTGACCTAGTCTTAGGTTATGATCAAGATCATGACAAGCTAGGAGCAGGAAAATTGGAACCCATGTGGCATGGTCCTTATGTTGTTAAGCGTGTGCTACAAAAGGGGGCTTATGAGTTAGTCAATTACGATGAGATACCTTTGAAGAAGCCCCAAAATGGGCTTTATCTTAAGAAGTACTACGCATAGGGGCATCCTCGTGTGGTGCTTTGTATATATGTATCATATTTTTTATGATAGTTTGGTGTGGTGTGCTTTAGACTTTTTGCGTAAGGATTTTTCTCCTTGAATATTGATTTTGCTTCATGCTTGGATGCATAGATGTCGGTGCCTTTACCTGTATATTTTGGATTCGCGGATGGTGCTAGCATAAATACTCAGAACCTGGCTTCTGTGGCCTGAGCCATCTATTCCTTTGTCGATGAGTTGGTGAGTTCAGGGGGAATCTTCCTTGGTCTTGCAATTAACAATGTTGAAGAGTATCGTGCGGTAATTGGATTGTTGATTGAGACCTCTTCCATTGGTATTTCATATCTAATACTCTACCTTGATTCCCAACTCGTAGTTTGTCACATTAACCATGTTTATTCCATTTGTGACCCATTTTTATTGCATCTGTCTTTGAAGATTCATCATCTCAAAAGGTTATTTGATTACGTTGAATATAGACACATACCAAGGGAATTTAATGCTATCATTGATTCTTTAGATAATTATGTGATGGACTGACATCTCACGCATAGATAAACAAGCAAAAACACAACGCATTCATTAAAATACACAATGAAAACCATGAGATATATATATATATAACAAAGAGTGTCACATCTGTCCAAAATGTATAAAGGGGAAAAAATTCAGGCTATATAACCCGTACATCATACATCATCTCCAAAAAGTGTGTTGTTGAGGGGAACTTCATTCCCCACACACATTGTGCTCCTAAGAGCACACTACTACTCTCACTACTCGACGCTCATCCCTGCTAACACACCTACAACATGCCTTTGCAGGTGCATTGGGACCTCTAATATATGCATAAGGGGGACCCCCATAGTCAGTCCTCTGAGGTTTTGTTCCACATTGTGGAGATCTTTGTCCTCATCCCTCTCTTGAATCTGAATCGAAAGAGGTAGTCTCATGTGGCGAGCTAGTATCGATAATCCATTTGGTCGTGTTGGTCCCTTATCTGGAAAAGGAGATGAATTTTGATTAAAAACCCTTTTTACACCACACACACAGATATATATATATATATATATATATATATCCCAAAAAAAAAGGTTGAGTGTAAGATCATGAGTACTTGACACATCCCAATGTGCCCCTTCTGGGAGCACCAAGTCATTGCTACCTTGAAAGTCAACACTTGAATAAGGGAAGTCCTCTATCATAGGAACTTGCTTCGTCCACCATGAGAAGAAACCCTCGTCAAAAGAAAAAACTATGCGACCCCCATCGATTCTCATGTTGAAATTACAAAGACAACTGAGAGGGGGGGTGAATCAGTTGTTATTGTGCTTAAACAATTTTAAGTCTATTAAACCATTCTTAATCTTTCTTCAAGTGATCATCAATATTATACAACATATGAACAACATAAATAATGAGTATCAGTCACACATAAGATATACACAGAGACATATTTTCACGAGGAAACCCATAAAGGGAGAAAACCTCTTCTTCTTTGAAATGATAGGTAGTCTTTTAAGTTCTGTACATCATCTATGTTTGAGCACCAACTCAAAGTGAGGCTACTACCTCTATTTTACAAGCTCCAACTTGTTGAGAGTTGAGAGCACCAACTCTCTGGTTTCTCTATCACCGACTAGAAGGAAGCACCAACTCCCTGAGTGTTCCAGCACTGACTGGATGGAAGCACCTACTTCAACTTATACAAGCACCAACTTGCATATAGAAAACTCTATGTTTTCCCAAGCACCACCCTGCCACCATGTTTTCTAGCCATAAATAGATGGAAGCTACAACTCCCAATATTCAAGCACCAACTCGAATATCAGAGGACCAAAGTCCTCCCTAGCACCAACCTACCTCCCTTATTATAAATAAATGATTGAATAACCAACAACACAGATAAATCGATTCTTACCACTTCTTCTTTGTTCTGTAAATCTGGTCTGCTTCTAACTGTTCTGCAATTCTTTTCTTCCTCTATCTATTATGCAATTCTGCTCTGCTTCAAGCTATTCTGCAATTCTTCTCTTCCTCTGTCTGTTCTGCAATTTTGCTCTGCTTCAAGCTGTTATGCAATTCTTCTCTCGCTTCTGTCTATTCCTCATCTGTTACTCATCTCTGAGTTTTATCTCACACTGCACATATTGTCAGTCTCAAACTGCGCATACTGTAATTTTTCCTTTCTTACAGTTGAAATCATTTTTCATTCAGAACAACCAACCTTCCACAGTCATTGCATCTCCATGTTATCCTATACCACATATTCAGTTACACCTCGAATCTCCAAGAAAACGCATCAGCAACTAAATCGCCAACCGTCCAAGAATCATGATTCAGTTCTGCTAACTGAATCATAACTGATCGATTACCTGTGAGGTGAAACAGTAACCCTTTGATCAAGTTTCCAATTAACCAATACCGTTGGATTAAATCCACAGGATTTCACATTTATCTCATATTCCCACTAGCTGTGACCGAGTGCTAAACAGAATTTGAATTTCATGATTTCGCATCTCGGCATTCCTGTGATGAAGGGTCTCGACACTCCAAGTCACGATTGCTGAAACTCCAAGATGGAGCTTAGCACCGCTAGCTTCTTCCCTTCACGTGACCACCGGTGGTGACCACAAGCTGTGCCAAAAGGCACTTCGTATTTCGTGAACTTATGAACTTTATCAAGCCTGATCAACGGTCCAGATCTCATCGCAATCTCGCATATCTCGATTCTTGTGATGAAGGATCTCGATACTCCAAGTCGCGATCGCCGAGACTCTGAGATGGAGCTTAACATCGCTAGCTTCTTCCTCCATCTTCCACAGATGTAACCACTGGCTGTGACCACAGCCTTATTCGAAAATGCATTTTGCACTTTCACGTCTCGGGTATTCTGTGATGAGTCCTCTTGACTCTCCATGTCACGAACTCTGAAATAGAGCTTGGCTTCTCTAGCTCTGCTCTCCAGCTCTCGTTAATTTGACCATGAGATATAACCACTCACCAATCAAACAAGCACTTCGCTCCTTTGACTTTCTAGTCAGCGAAACGTTAATCCTTCGCCACATGTCCCTCTTGGATCAACGGTCAAGATCTTGTCGCGATTTCGCAACTTCACGGGCCTTCGTCGTGCCTGATCAATGGCCCACGATCTCGATGATTTGACAGTCCAGATCTTTTCGTGATCTCGCATATCGCGAGTTCCCACACCATGCTCCGTTGACTCCTCCAATGTGCAAGTCAGTGAAATTCCAATCGCTTGCCACGTGTCCTATGACTCCAACAGTCAGGATTGTTATCGGGATTTCGCATATCGTGAGTTTGAACCTCTTTCCTTTAGATTTCCAGATTTGCGAAACTCTGAAACGAAACCTTTGTCGTGCTTTGACTATTTTCCTCCTTCTGAGCTTACACTACTGATCTTGCCATTATCGCTATGCTGTTGATCGTGTTGATCTTTGCCATCAATGACAAACACGCATACTCTGCCTCTGTCTAAATACATGCTAACAATCTCCCCCTTTGGCATTGATGGCAACCCCTTGAAAAACATGCAACTATACCACTGTAGCATCCTTGAAATTTACCACACTTTCTCCCCCTTTGACATCAATGTCAAAGAAGAAACACACTCCCCCTAAGTTGTTGCAGTACATACTCCCCCTGTCAACAATGAGCAACTTAGAAATACAACAGATATTCAATAAGTACTCCCCCTGATCAGGTGAACATATTAGACGAAAGAAGTTATAACCCCCAACTTTTGACGAAGCTATCCAAAATGGGTCGCTGCTAATGGTTTAGTAAAGATATCAGCTATCTGTTTTGTGGAAGGAATATAATTCACTTGAACAATTCTGTCTGTAACTTGTTCTCTGAGAAAATGGTATTTTATTGGTATGTGCTTAGATTTTGAATGAAGTACAGGATTCTTAGAGAGACTGATGGCACTAGTGTTATCACAGTGAAGTGGAATGGGATCAATGTAAGTTACCTTCAAATCTGCAAGAGTTTGTATCATCCATAAAATTTGTGTGCAGCAAGTAGCAGCATCAATGTATTCTGCCTCTGTAGTTGATAATGAAATGGATCCTTTCTTTTTACTAAGCCATGCTACTAATGAGTCACCCAGAAAGAATGCTCCTCCACTGGTGCTTTTTATCTTATCAACACAGTTTTCCCAATTGGCATCTGAATAAGCAGTTAACTGAAAGTTCTTATTTCTGGGATACCACAGACCGTAATTCATTGTGCCTTTCAAGTACTTGAATATCCTTGTTACCGCTACTAGATGACTTTGTTTAGAAGCAGACTGATAGCGACCTACCATTCCAATGGCTTGCATTATATCAGGACGAGAAGCTGTGATGTACAGAAGACTGCCTATCATTGATCGGTATGTCCTTTGATCAACATTAGGTGACATATCATCTTTACTGAGCTTGCAACCAACCACCATAGGTGTACTAACAGGAGAGTAATCCTCCATCTGAAATTTCTTCAACATCTCTTTCAAATATTTTTCTTGAGAGATAAATATTCCTGCAGAACTCTGATTTACTTGTAAACCAAGAAAATATGATAGTTCTCCTATCATGGACATCTCAAACTCTGTTTGCATAGAGTTAGAAAACCACTGGAAAGATGATTCATTAGTACAACCAAAAGTAATATCATCTACATAAACCAAAACAACTAGTAAATTATCACCTTCAGACTTAATGTAGAGATTGTTGTCAACAATACCTTTCTTGAACCCTTTGTCTTGTAAAAATTTGTCCAGTCTATAATACCAAGCTCTGTGGTGCTTGTTTTAGTCCATATAAGGTCTTCTTCAGCTTGCAAACATAATTAAGATTATCTGTCAATGAGAATCCTTCATGTTGCTCCATATATACTTCTTCCTCTAGATCTCCAATAAGAAAAGCTGACTTAACATCCATCTGATACACTTTAAAGTTCTTATGACATGAATATGCAAAGAACATTCTGATGGCCTCCAATCTTGCCGCTGGTGCAAAAGTTTCATCAAAGTTATGACCTTCAACTTGTGCATACCCTTTATAGACCAATCTGGCTTTATTTCTAACAACTTGTCATTTTTCATTCATTTTATTCTTGAACACCCATTTGGAACCTATTACATTCTTATCTTCGGGTCTAGGAACAAGCTCCCAAGTATTGTTCTTCTCAATCTAATCAAGCTCTTCATTCATAGCTCTAATCCAATCATCATGCTGGTTGACTTCATCAAAAAATTTAGGTTTTTTCATAGATAAAAAAGCAACATGAGATTGTTCTGAGTCTTTAATCAATTTCCTTCTTGTCCGAACTCCTTTATTTATATCTCCAATTATCTGATTTCATGATGATTCTTTCTAACAATTCTGAGAGGTGAGTTTGTTTCTTTATGCTGATTTATGTTAGCCTGAGTATTTGTATCTTAATCTGATTCGGATTCTTCTCTTTCTGATCCTTGGACCTGTTCATCTTCATCTTCAACTATACCTTATGTTCTTGGTTCAGCACTGCTTACATTTCTGACCGGGGTTTCTTTATCAACTTTTATGTCTATGCAATCAACTAGTTTATGCAGCCTCTTATTGTAACATCTGCACCCTTTACTGTTTGTAGCATAACCCAAGAAGATACCTTCATCAGCCCTGTCATCATATTTGCCAATATTTTCATCATTATTCTTAATATAACATTTACTCTTAAAGACTTTAAAATGCTTGATTGAAGCAGGTCTTTCAAACCATAGTTCATAAGGAGTTTTGTCACTGTGTGGTCTGAGATGTGCTTTGTTAAGGATATGAACAGCTGTATGAATTGCTTCCACCCAATATGTCTTATGTATGTTCCTTTCATTCATCATTGATCTTGCCATTTGTTGTATTGATCTATTCTGCCTCTCAACAACTCCATTTTGTTGTGGAGTCCATGTTTATCACATAACTCTTTGAAGTTCCATGAGCTAAACTCTCCTCCCCTATCTGACCTTACTACCTTCAATCTTTTTCCTGTTTGATTCTCAGTTAGAGCCTTAAACACTTTGAATTTTTCAAATGCTTCAGATTTTTCTTTCAAAAAGGCAACC
>JASDQU010207420.1:0-15275 GCA_032191745.1 Picea mariana
TCTCCCAATAGGTATGAGTTTGAAGAATTGTGTCCCTTTGTTTGAACCATTACACCTCTTCATTTGAATTAATAATAATAATTTCTATTATTATTATTATCATTAATAGTTTGATTTAAAGACTTCAAATCCCTTGTTTTTCATTTTATTATGTTCTGGATAAACACTTGTCACTGCAAATGTTGCAGAAATCGAGTTCTATGGAGGCGCTTCCTTCAAACCATGTTTTTCATATGACCATATGTGCAGAACCACAAGATTATTAATTTAAGCATTGCCTCTTATTTCACCCTTATTCCTCTGTCATGAGACCATTATTTCGTGCTTCAGAATTCTTCCCCTTTTTTCTTTTTATCCCCCATATGTCCAGTGTTGGGACCGTGTTCTTCGGGCTTCAACACTCTGGAACTTTTCTTCTCTTCACCAAATCTTGTGATCTCCAAAGTGATATATTTGAGAAACTTCAATTCACGGTTTTAATCCTCATCGTTGATCACGATTTCAGATCAATGGTATGATCATTATTTTAAAAGACACATTTCTCATAATTTTCTTATCCTTATCTAATGGTTGGGATTCAATCATGAGATGGATGGTTGTCATTTCCTCCAGTACTTCATGACTTCGAGAGTTTTTTCATTTTATAGAATTCCAATTCCCTCAGACTAAATTTCATCGAAGTGTGTATACTCTATTAATATTGAGTTGATGTGTGTCCATAAACTTCAACGGTCTAGATCTTATTTCAGAGCTTTGGTACTTCGGGACTCCAGGTTACTAGAACTCTAAAGTAGTTCAATTCCTCTGGAGTGATAACCTACCGAATAATTCATAAAGCGGTGGTGACCACTTGCTATCGGTTAACACCCACACTTACGCTATCCTTCCACTATGCTTGATCAACGGTTGAGAATGCTCCTGAATTAGATCAACGGTTAGTGTTACTTTGTGATTTATGCTTTCTCTATCCTTCCACTATGCTTGATCAACAATTGAGAATTCTCCTGAATAATATCAATGATTAGCGTTACTTTGTGATTTATGCTTACTCTATCATTCCACTGTACTTGATCAACGGTTGAAAATGCTCCCGAATTAGATCGACGATTAGTGTTACTTCATAATTTATGCTTACTCTATCCTTCCATTGTACTTTATCAATAGTTTAGAGAACCTAGAAGATATTAGATCAACAACCATCATTAACTTCGGCCTTCGGCGCTTTGGGTATTTGTTGGTAGTAGAAATTGGATATCCCTAAAGGACTTACTCTCGGAGTGACGTAGCTTACTAATGTCACTGTTGACATGGAATTGGATGAGTGGATGCCACATGTCACCTAGATTCATGACTTTCATATACCTAAAGTTCCCACTAGACATTGACACTTGTCACCATTTGAGTGCGCTATGTGTCCTTGTTGACATGGGCTATTAATGATGTGGATATCCTTATGTGTCACGTGTCCTCCTCCTGGATCTAATGGTCGTAGGTTCATATGAATCCTTGATCTAACGATTGTGATCAGTTCTAGATCAATGGTTTAGATTCATTTCGTTCTTCGGGACTTCGGGTTATTCATTTTTTCCCATTTCCCAATTCTCCCAGAGTGAGATTCCCTGAAGAATAAACCTCGCGTAACTTGGCTTCATCTAACGATCCTTCTTTAACCCAAAAATATTTAACACAATCCAACAGTTGTTGAGAATTAGGCTATTTGAGATCTCGAGCCTTTGGACTTGCTTATCCTATCCTTCCACTTTACTCGATCCAACGATCAAGATATTTCCTGAAGTGTTCTTAGATCAAATGGTTAGCGTTTCTTCGTGAATTTGGGCTTCTGGAATTTTGGTTCAATTCGAAATCCTTTTCACTAAAGTGGTAAGCGCTGAATTTGACCACCATATTTCTTGGCGTTCTCTGAATAGATCAACAGCTGAAGGAATTTCCTAATACGAAGGATGACAAGAGTTCATGACTCTCAAGCTTCGGCCTTCAGGTAAATTTTCTTATTCTAGACTGCTTTCCGCCAGAGTGGTCAGTGCCAGAGTTGATCATCTCCTTTCTTTACTGTGATATGAGGACTCCAATATATCCACTCCAAATCAACGGTTGATGGTAGTTTGGTTAATCTGAGACTTAGAGATATTTGTGGTTTACACTGTCCTTCCACTAAGCTTGATCGGATGGTTGAGATTTCATCCGATGTATCCTTTTGATCTAATGGCTGGAGGGATTTTGTGACTTCGTTCTTATGCCTTATCTCTAATGTCCCAAAAATTACTCTATCCTTCCACTTGGCTTTGATCAGTGGCTCTAACTGATCTAATGGTTGTGATTACTCCTGAAAAATATATCAATGAATAGGATTCTTCATCGATCCTTCACAAAGGATTCTTTTGTGTAGGCTATGGCTTCTATGTTATTTCAAATGCTCCATCTCTTATGAGATTTTGAAAATGTACCTATAACAAATATCATCGATCCTTGATAGTGATCGAATATTACATCGATGACATTTACCATACGCTTTTTCTCCTAAACTTTAGCCTTGTTGCTATGTTGCATTCTCTTTCCATCAATGACCCTTCATTACATATGGATAGAACTTATTAGCCATCCTGACACTAATGCAAACTCTATAACTTTGTTCATGACTGATTCATGTTGTATAAATTTGTTCATGTTGCCATCAATGACAACACATAACCAATAATGAGAAAAATTTCCCCCTTTGTCATTGAGAGCAACATATCTGTAAAAAAAAAATGAGTTCATACCTTTGCTTCCCCTATCATTGATATTATTTTCTATCTGATAGAAAATTTGTTTTCTGCTTAACTTTGTTTTACTACTTCTCTTCCACTTTGACATCAATGACAAAGAGTGAGGCTCTGACTATTTTTCTTCCCCTATGAATTTACTAACTGCTTATCTCAGTTCATTGGGATATTTGTGTTCAAATAAGTAGTCTTCTTGATACCAACTTGTAGTGATCAAGTCTTTTAAACCTAATATAATTACTTTCTTATTTGATAACCAAAATACTCCCCCTAAGTTTTTACTGTCTTTCCTTTGTCAAATAGGACAAGGGTATGAATTTTACTGATATTCTCGACATGCTTCTTATTCTTCTTTGATATTTCATATGAATATCAATTGAGGATTGATACCAATTGATCAAATACCAATTTTTTTATCTGTTGATCTTTGTTAATATCAATTAATCTTTGATGATTGATACCCCTTGAACCTCTCTGTTACTTTTTCTCTTGTCTCCTTTCTTGATCTTGATCTATTTCATATTGAATTTCACATTCCTTATTAGTACTTTCACCCATCATTTTCTTGTTATTAATTTCTTCATTTTCATGTGCAAGATAATCTTTCTTTATTTCTCCTTCAGATTTTCTTCTCCATATCTTTCTATGAGATATTCTGTTTTTTGGACCTTTTCTTTCTAATTATGTTTTTGGAGATTTGTCATCTCCTTTCTTTTTCCAAATTTTATTAATTTTTCTCCTTGACTTGAATGACTTATTTAAGGATTGACTTTTTCAACTCTTGCAACTTTTGGATTTGTGCCCAAACCTTCAAAGTTGTAACATCTCATTGTATGAAAAATTTTGTTGTGTGCCCAACAAAATTGCATCTCCAACATCTAATTGAGTTTTTGGATTTTCCTGTGTATCCTTTCTCTATTTTCTTGCAGTCCATTTTTTTATGGCAAAGTTATGACAAGAAAATCAATATCCATTGAAGGTGTTTCCATTCTTCAATTTATTTTGGCTTGGGAGATCTATCATTTGATTTTCTTCTTCCTTTTTACTTCTATAGCTTCCTTCCTTAAAAAAGTTCATGACTTGTAATTGCTTTGTAATTTCACCTTTTCCTTTTGAGAAGGATGATCCTTTCTCATGTTTGTAAATGGTGATCCACTTGTCATTGTCTTCCTTTTTATTATATCCAAGACCAGTTTTGTCATCAACCGATCTTTGACTATTCCAAATCTTATCTAGGATAGCTGAGCTATTATGGAAATTGACAGTTTTAWTTCTCTTTTCAATCATCTTTTTGAGATTGACTATTTTTTTTATTTCAACATGWGACATGTCTCTTCCTTTTTAGTCAACTGAATCTTCAGGGCTTCTTCCATTTCCTTAGCATGTTCAAGTTGAGCCTTTAGATTGATGACTATTTCTTCTGTCTCATCCAAGACTTCTTTGCATTTATTAGTTTTTTCATTTGTCTTCAACTCTTCCATATCTTTTGTTAGATCAAAATTTTTAGTTTTCAATCTTTTGATTTCTTCCTTGTTTTCTAGTTAAATGCTTTTGAGGTTGATGGCCTCCAATTCCAACATGTGGCATGATTCTTCCTTCTGAGTGAATTGGATCTTTTGAGATTCTTCCTTTTTCTTATCTTATTCATTTTGAGTCATTAGATCTGCATTAGTACTGTCATTTATCCTTTTTAAGTTGATGATTTCCAATTCTAATGTGTGGCAATAATTTTCTTTCCTAGTTAACTGGATCTTCATGTCGTCTTCACTTAATTTAGTCTCCTTAAGTTGAGTCTTTAGACTGCTAACTAATTCTTATGTTTCTTTTAGTACTTCTTTTCTTTTGTTATCATGTTTTTTAAATTCTTCTATTTCCTTTATCAGATGATCAACTTCAATCTTCAATCTTCTAATCTCATTTTCTTTGTCTTCTAGTTGAACTCTCTGTTCAAACTCTTCATGGCTGGATTGATCTAACTGTTGAAGTAGAAACATATCTTTATGTTGAAGTTTCTCCAATTCTTATAGAGTGCACATAGTTGTGTACTCAATATTGTTAATAGCCTCCATATGAACTTTAATATGCATACCATTTCCTAGTCCCATACAAATCTCTTCTATTGCAACTGCAACATCAGTCTTAATATTATGTAATTTTTCTTTAGTGATTACTAAGGTATGCCTCAATTCCTTGATGAGGTTGTATTCTTCATTGTTGACTGAGGTTTGCATCAAATCCTGCATTTAATTCTGATTAGAAATATCTTTCTCTGTTTTATATTCTTTAATCTGATTAGAATTCTCCTTTTCTTTATCTTGTTCCTTATCTTGATAAGAATTCTCTTCTTCTGAGTTTTGTTCTTTATTTTGACAGGAATCCTATTTGTTTGAGTCTTGTTCCTTACTTTGATAGGATTTCTCTTCTTCTTGTGCTTTATTCTGATAACAATTTTCTAGTTGGAGCCATAATTCTTTAGCAGATTTGTAGTGCCTCATCTTTTCTTTGACTTGGTCTGACAATCCATCCTGGATTACTTTTAAGACTAATGAATTGTTTCTTCTTGATTATTTTTCAGTTTTTGTTTTGCTCTTTTAAGTATTTAAGTGGCAGGGCTTACTTACTACTGAAACCCAAAATCCAGATTCTCTTGACTTCAGATATCTTTTCATATTTTCCCTCCATGAAGAATAATTTGTTCCATCAAATAAGGGATCTTCATTTGTGGAGATAGCAATTTGTCCACCCATTTCAAAATCCACCTTCCAGTGTTAAGATTTGTTGAAGGAAACAGCTCTGATACCAATTGTTGAAATGTAAACTTGACACTGAGAGTGGGGGGGATGAATCAGTGTCACAAAACTTTGGACATTTTTCCAATTTTCATAAATTAATTGAACAACATATATTTATTTAAAGCTCTCAACCAATATATAAAAGAATAAATATTTTATTTATTTATTTAACTTTAATGAATATATAAGATCAATCTTTGAATATCTTCAACTTCAAACAACTATGAGAGACCCATCTCTATGTTACAAGACCCAGCTTGTAGTTCTCAAATCCAACTAAGAAATGAGGAATCCAACCCTCATAACAAGTCTCATCTTTTTTATATTAGATCCAACTGAGATGTGAGGAATCCAATCCTCATACAAGACCCAGCTTGCAAACATGCACCAACCTGATAGAATGAACCTTCATTCAATCCCTTATATATAAATATATATACTTCAACAAATTCAACTACATCGTTTGTTCACCATACTTCTTTGTTTATATAGTCTCCCAATAGGTATGAATTTGAAGCATTATGTCCCTTTGTTTGAACCATTACACCTCTTCATTTGAATTAATAATAATGATTTCTATTATTATTATTATCATTAATAGATTGATTTAAAGACTTCAAATCCCTTTTTTTCATTTTATTCTGTTTTGGCTAAAAACCTGTCACTGCAAGCGTTGCAAAAATCAAGTTCTGCAGAGGTGCTTCCTTCAAACCATGTTTTTCATATGACCATATGCACAGAACCATGGGCTTATTAATTTAAGAATTTCCTCTTCTTTCACCCTTATTCCTCTATCATGAGACCAATATTTCGTGCTTCAGAATTCTTCCCCTTTTTTTCTTTTTAGCCCCCATATGTCCAGTGTTGGAACTTTTGACCGTTTTCTCTGGGCTTCAACACTCTAGAACTTTTCTTCTCTTCACCAAATCTTGTTATCTCTGAAGTGATATCTTATGTAGTGTTATACCTCGAGCAAATTCAGTTCATGGTTTTAATCCTCATCGTTGATCATGATTTCAGATCAATGGTCTGATCATTCTTTTAAAAGACTCATTTTTCACAGTTTTCTCACCCCTATATAATGGTTGGGATTCAATCGTGAGATGGATGATTGTCATTTCCTCCGGTCCTTTATGACTTCAGGAGTTTGTTCTTTTTATAAACTTCCAATCCTCCCGGACTAAATTTCACCGAAGTGTGTATACTCTATTAATCTTGAGTTGACGTGTGTCCATAAACTTCAAGGGTCCAAATCTTATTTCGAAGCTTCAGTACTCTGAGACTTCGGGTTACTAGAACTTTGAAGTAGTTCAATTCCTCTAGAGTGATAACCTACCAAATAAGTCATAAAGCGGTGGTGACCGCTTGCTGTCGGTTAACACCTCCTCTTACACTATCCTTTCACTATGCTTGATCAACACTTGAGAATTCTCCCAAAGTATATCAACGGTTAGCGTTACTTTGTGATTTACACTTACTCTATCCTTCCACTGTACTTGATCAACGATCGAGAATGCTCTTGAATTATATCACTGATTAGAGTTACTTCGTGATTTACACTTAATTTATCCTTCCACTGTACTTGATAAACGGTCGAGAATGCTCCCAAATTATATCAGCAATTAGTGTTACTTCATGATTTATGCTTACTCTATCCTTCCACTATACTTGATCAATGGTCGAGAGAACCAGAAAGATCTTAGATCAAGGACCATCATTAACTTCAGCCTTCGATGCTTCAGGTATTTCCTAGTAGTAGAAACTGGATATCCCTAAAGGAATTACTCTTGGAGTGACGTAGCTTGTTGAAATCACTGTTGATGTGGCACTGGCTAAGTGGTTTCCACGTGTCACCTAGATTCTTGAATTTTGTATACCTAAAGTGCCCACTAGACGTTGACATTTGTCACCATTTGAATGTGCCACGTGTCCTTGCCGACGTGGGATATTACTGACGTGGATCTCCTTATGTGTCACATGTCCTCCTCCTAGTGTTGTGAGGGAAATCTCCTTACGGACAAGAAAATAGGGTTATACTTTGCATGCAGATATGACCAAGAGAAAATCTACTTTCCACCTTCGTCCCCAGACTTAAATCCCATTTCTTTCAATAAATACATGGCCAGATCAACCTACCTTGATCCATTCATTCGATGTCGATCCTCCTGCGCACTTGATCACTTGTTCACAGTTCTCCTTCCAAAGCTTACCTGCATACAAGACAAGCAACAACTACACATGCATCTTACCTATAGACTAACGAGTTAGAGATTCAAATATGTACTTAACAAACTATGAATAACTCATGAATTGGGACAGGAAAAGCATTTTCTTTATTACTTTGAATGAGTCAACTTTCAAAAAGTCGAGATAGGCCACCGCTCCACGAACCTAATCCTGGGCTCCTCTTCAACTATCCTCCAACTTCTTTGCTTTGTATCTCTTCTGGCACAAGGATGGCTAAAGGGTTGGGACAATGGGAACATGCAAATGGGCAGAGTTTCTTTGCTATCTTTTTCCTCCTCCAAATGGGAACCCTATCCCTTCTTTTATAGACTAGAAGAAGCTAGGTATTTGGACAAACCCTCAGCCATGCATAGCCAAGAGTTTCAGTTAACTCACCCAGAGTTGTGTGTTCCATCGACAACTTTCCTTTTTTCGTGTTTTTTTCAGTCCACGCGAGCTGTTTTAGGTCAGCTAGTGTGTACACACATGCATTAATGGAGTAGGGCGCGTGGGCCCTTATAAAAGAGGTTTTTTAAAGAGTTTCTCAGCAATGCTTTGGAAAAGAAGGGATCTGAGATGGCCTGATGCCAGGTAAGCATGTATGGTGCAATTTAGGGTTATAATATATGCCCCCTAATGTGTGAGGTCAGAAGAGCATCTGATGGCCAAAATACATTACCAATATTTACTGATGTGCCGAACGATTGAGCCCAAGGATCAGGAACCGGGAGGTGTCGTCTGCAAAATAAAAAATGTCTCATCGAGGCGGGCATACCCATGCTCGGGATAAAATAGAATCATGGCTACCAATCAAATACACTGTAGATCCATGTCATATAACTATATATAAAGAGTAGCCGGAAACAATACACAGCGGAGCTACATCTCAAAATCAAAAAGATATACATATAGAGTATCCATCTTCTAGAAGCTGATACGGCCTGATGGTTGGAGATGAGGCCTTTAGAGCTCGAGCAACTACTTCAAAATATTCAAAACTCAGGTAGGAGTGTAATATGAGTGTACGACTGCACTACCCAGAGGTCTTCGATGGCTCGTCGGTCATGGACTTGATGATCAGACTGAAGGCTTCATTGATTTCAAACAAGGACTTGATTGGACATTTAGGATGGTCGGGTATGAGGGAAAGAGACAAATTGCAGAGGGGCCGACTCAGGCTTGGTGAAAAACTTCCCTTGGACAATAGCACGACAAATGATGAGACTCAGGCAGCATGGCATTAATCATAAGTCTACAAAGCAGGAGGCAACGCAAACTCTCCATATGTTTGGAAGGATAACCAAACAGTGGAGGACACAAATCTATATAGCGAGAACAACTTCCTAAGGTTGTACTACATCCCATAGTTTGATGACCAAACAGACAGATGTGCTTTATCCAAGGGCGACTCATTATGCTGCCAATAAAGAAAATATTTTTCCCCTCCTCTTTTTAGGGTATATTTGATTTGATTTTGTTTATTTTTTTGTCTTTTTCAATAATTTTGGGAAAAAGAATAAAGGAATGTTACGTTACAATGGAGGGATGAGTATTGCAAACATACAAGTTCAAGACACAAGGACAAGACTGATGTTCTAGTATAATGATACTCGGGAAAAATCCTCCGGGGGCCAAGGGTGTTAAGACGCATAAGAAAACTATTACAAGGTTGGCATATAAGATATGCAAATGCGGTTAACAAAACAAACAATGGTAACGTCCTTCGATGTAAGTTTAACGAGCCCAGAGAAGGTAAGCTCGGTGGTTTTTCATATTTAGAGAGTCTGAAAAAACATAAAAGGAGACTCCATTGGGGTACCTTTTTCGAAGATAGTCTAGTCAGTTCGAAAAAGGGGTAAACTAGCACCAACAAGATGTCTATTCAAAACCCTTTTAACGAGTGTGACAAGGACAAGATCACTCGACCATTTTTTCATTTTTAAGGAGTCTAAAAAAAGCTTAACTATAGACTCCGTCAAGAATGTTCTTTTGGACCAGTTTAACGAGTGTGAAAGAATAAGGTCACTCGGTGATATTTTCAATTTTAGGGAGCTTGAAAAGAGCTTAACTATGGACTCCGTGGGGGTTCCTTCATAGTAAGTTTAGTCCCTCAGGCCCGAAAAAGGGATAAAAGTATACCTGAGAGTACTCTTCTATAGAACTGAAGTTCCATAGAGTATACCTTTGTTTGTACAATTGACCATCCAAACCGAAAAAGGGGTAAACTACTGCCAGACAGACGTGACTTCAAATTTCAGTTTAACGAGCGTGACAGGCCACAAGATCGCTCAACAATCTTTTCATATTTAGAGGGTCTGAAAAGGGCTTAAAAGAAGACCTATTATTTTTTGAGAATCCTGAGGGTGAGGTCAAGAGTGAAGAAGAATCATGCAAATGAGGCTAAAACTCGCATTCAGGAAAAACTACAAGGACTCCCAAGCCTACAGTGCTTTAGAGACAGCATGAATACCATAATGCAACCAGGATCTACCTAGGGCATCCATGTTCCAGTAAGCTCTACCACCAAGTTGCGACACTTCTAAAGCAGAGATGATGGTTCTGTGTCACAACCTGATGGGATCGATCCTATGGAAAAGGAAAAAGACAACGAGATACACAAATCAAGGTAGAAACCTAACCTATATGTTCAAGTTGAGCGTCGGAAAATTTTTCCACGGACCGTCGAAAAATACTCAAAACTCAAAAAAAATTGTCCCAATACTCGATCCAATCCCTCCTATATAACTCCTGAATCACTCTAAATGATTTTTGGTATAAATAAAATGATAATGGAGTCCAAAAAAGTGACAAAAAGAGGCCAAAAAGTCTATAAATGAAAGCTGGCAGCTCATTATCACCATTGTTGATTTGGAAATTGACTCTGGAGCCAAAAGACCCCCTTTGTCAAAAACGGTGATTCTAGGAGCGACAGTGGACGAAACGAACTTCTGTCTGGACCAAGTAAATACAAACTCCCTTATCTTGCATTTCATGTATTTATTTGTGCATTGGGTTTCATTTTTTAGGGGGGCGTCGACCTTTAAAAGGTTATCCCTAGGTCCACGCGGGCTATCTCTAGATAGGCCACGTGTATATTCGAGCAAAGTAAACTATGCCTGCATGTACACGCGACTGTCACCGTTACAGCACGCGTGGACCCCCTTATGGAATGAAAAAGGCATAAAAATCAAGGGTTAACTCTCATGAACCTTGGTGTTTTGCAGGATGTATGTCCATTGGAGAGAAAGAGAGCATGAAGAGGTAAATGAGTTGGTCGGGGAAGACCCCAATGCTGTGGCTATGTTGATGCAGTATGGTTTACTCAAGTTTTCCCTATGTCCTTTCATGCAGGCACAACCTAGGATATTGAACGCCTTGGTTGACTACTGGCATTCGGATGCATAGGCATTCATGTTAGAGGGGCAGTCACTAGTGCCCACAGTCGAGGACATTTACTTTTTGACTGGCCTCTCCAGGAGAGGGGAACCAGTCAATATCTAGACTTTTCCTGCGGGGACGCATAATATAGCGGAATTGATAGGCCTATACTATGTAGCTGATACAGACCGCGTGAGCACGTAGGTGCCCATAAGCAATATCACTAACTTATCGCTACAGACGATAGTATTGCTTATTGGGCGAATTACTGGTTCTGCGGCTCTACAACAGGCGTCCTGCGCACAGATGAACTGTGAAGTCCAGTGCTTAAATGAATAAGTTTTTGATTTGAGTACCACTTTGCTTGAGTGCATGAAGAGGCAATTGACAGATTGTCGTTTGCAGACACATAGGAACTTTGGGTTTAGGACCATCCTATGTTCGTTCTTTTTTGAGAGAGTTACGAGCTTCAGTCCTCGAGTAGTGGTACGAGGACACCAGGCCCTCTTCCTATTGTGTGTATATGGGTAGTACTACTATCGTGACAGGGTGGTGGAAGGACCAATGAGTCCTTTGATGAGGCCTTTTTTGCATGGATTTCACGACAAATCCCAGTTATAGGGGACTACCCCTATGTCGGGATTGATTTTTCGAGAGACCCGGAGATACCAGTACCTCCTGGTGAGGAGCGAGGGGAGATGGGTAAGTCTCCTCCTTTGTAGTTTTTTTTTTGTATATGTAATTTTTATGTTGTTTTGTTATATATATCATTTTTTTGATATGCCAAAGTATTTGACGGATATGTGTTCATTGTGTGTAGACATGGGACCAATGCGATCCGCTGACTATGCGAGGAACAGGCGTCATCCTCGGCCAGGGGCCACACCTACCGCCGCAGGGAGACCAGCAGTAGCAGGAGATCTTCCAGCCGGGGAGGCTGAGAGGGTATTGAGATGGGTTGAGCGTAACTTTACTGCGCTCACTAGCACGGTCCCGATGGTGGAGATTGGGGACCTGCCACCATCTATGCAACCTCATGTAGTGGGAGCACCACAGACATGGGTCCGGTTGTTTCGATGTTTAGCCAATGCTCTGGACTAGTATACCAGGGCCCACAGGCCCTGAATTTAGCTAGAAATTTTGGCGTGCCACGAGCACTACTTGTATATATTTTTTGAGGGCATAAGCCCTGTGACTCGTTATCGGTTATATTTTTGAGGCGCTTGCGTCCATCTATGTACTCCGGTTACTTTATGATATTATATATGTTTTTTTGGTCTTTTGTGTCTTATGGATCATGTGTACAAACAACATATTTACATGATTATGTTAATGTTCTTTCATATGTGTGCAAGATGCCAATCTAAAATTTGATTAGCTAGAGTATCTATAACTTGGTTTAATCTCCTAGGAACATGAAAATATGTAATATAATCAAAGTTTCATTCTAAGATATGTACCCTAAGGAATCGTCGGTGTAAAGTTGGATCATGAACCTGGTACACTCTATTTAACTGAGACACAACCAGTTGAGCATTGAGATAGACCCGGAGATGAGATATACCCAATGACAAAGCATCACGAAGCAAGTCAATAACTGCGCTATACTCGACAACATTATTTGTGGTGTCACCTAAGCATATACCTCCGAAAGATAATAATTGGCCTTGAGGTGTAAAGATTACCCAAGCTGCGGAGGCAAGCCTCCGAGTGTGCCGACTAGCACCGTCTGCATACCCAACGAACACTTCGGAATCACTTGACGTCTACCACAGTGACGAAAGATAGTATCAACGACATGTCCATAATACTAAAAGAAACTAAAAAGTAATAGTACAAAGACTATACATATGTTACAAAAAGTTACTCACAGTGACCTACCTATGAGTAATACTTCTTGAGGTAGAGCCCATTTCTAGGCTTCGCCAAAGCATTCCCTTCAAAATCAACCAGAAAATAAGTGCCCTTTTTTAAAACCTTTTTTATGATGAAAGGTCCGAACCACACGGGTTTGAATTTTCCTGCCCCCAGGGGGTCCTTATCTTGGTCATAGACCAGAACAAGGTTGCCTTCAGAGAAAATTCGAGGACGAATGGACCTATCATACTAACACTTGACCTTATGTTTGTGAGCCTTGTTGGCCAGGGCCGCATCACGATGCTGCTCATTGAGCTACTCAAGGTATACTAACCATTCTTCAAGTGGAGAAGTGTCTGGCAATAATTGTACTGCCAACTTTAGAGACGGGATCTGACATTCAATGGGAAAGATTGCCTCCAGCCCGTAAACAAGTTGAAAAGGTGAGAAACTGGTTGCAGTCTTAACAGATGTTCGGTGTATTGTGTGTATTGTGAAGATTACGCTGGATATTTTACTGAAATAAGTTCTGCGAAGACTAGTGACTTTTTAGACTTTGTTGAAACGAAGTCTAAGTCAAACTCCTAGAGGATGACTATCCATCTATTGATTTTTCCGCCTATTACCCGTCGTGTCAACATGTACTGGAATGGATTCACGACAGCAATGAAGGTGGTCTTGCGAAACATAACATAATGACGAAACCGTTGAACAGCATGAACTGCTGCCAACGCAAGTTTTTCGATGTGAGAATAATTTAGTTCCAGTCCTACGAGGCCTTGGATCAGGTAATAGATCACGTATTCTGAGAACAAGTCATCTTCCTGAACTAAAACCATGCCAATAGTTGATTCTACTATAGCCAGATATAATAAGAAATCTTTGTTATAGTTAGTTGGTCAGAGCAGAGGGGCAGTTGTGAGGGCATGTTTCAATGCATCGAAAGAGCATTGAGAAGAATCGTCCCAGTAAAAGGGAACGTCTTTTTTTAGTAAGCACATAAAGCCCTTGGTGATCTTGGCATAGTTGGCGATGAAGCATCGTAAAATGTTTGTCTTGCCTTGTAGACTCTGAAATTGAAGGATTGTGCATGGGGGGGGCAACTGAATTATTGCCTCAACCTTGAGAGGATTGACCATGATCCCTGTTGTTGACACTATGAAACCTAACAATCGTCCTAGCGTTACGCAGAAGCTGCACTTGTTTGGATTCAAGCGAATCCGAAAGTAGCGATAACGTTCGAAGATAAGTTAGAGGTGTGTGGGATGATCCATTCTCTCGCAAGATTACGGTGCTAAATCATCTAGATAGGCCTAGACTATATGCTTGAGGTCATGGAAAGCAAAAGACATGGCCCACTGAAAGGTGGCTCTAGCATTTTTGAGACCAAAAGGCATTTTACGATATGCGAATGTACCCCATGGGTAGATGAATTCCATTTTGTGTTGGTCCTCGGGTTTGATTTGGATTTGATTATATCCCGAAAAACCGTACATGAAAGAAAAGGCTTCGCAACCCACACATTCATCAATGATCTGGTCGATGAAAGGTGTGGGAAAATTATCTTTGGGACATGCCTTGTTCAAATCATGGAAGTCGGTACATACATGAATCGTGCCTTGTTTTTTATTGACCGATACGGGGTTTGACACTCATTGGGTTAAATGGATAGGATAAATAAACTCGGCTTTTAGCAATTTCTCAACCTCAACTTTAATGGTTGCTGCTTTCTTAGGATTAACTGGATGAAGCTTCTGCCGAACCGGCTTGGCATCAGGATATGTTGTGATTTCATGTTCAACTATTTTTGGATCGATGCTTGGCATTTCCTCATAAGACCAGGCAAAAACGTCTCGAAATTCTTTAAAAAGATCAGTGTAGATTTGAATCTCTTCGGGGGAGCAGTCAACTCTGATGAATACATTCTCCACGACACCAGGGTTTCAGGAGATATTGATCGGTAAGGTTTTAGCAATAGTTTCCATATTACCCTCAGCATAAACCTCATGTGTAGCTAAGGCATTAATAGGACAAGACCGATCTCCCATCATAGTCACAGTGAATTCTCCCACTTCAATTTAGCTTAACTCTGGGAGGAAGTATGATCTGTGATGAAGATCTTCCCATGGTTTATCTGGACTAGTCATTGCTTCAATTATTGCTTCATCAGAGGGCAAGACTAAGTCTAATGAATCGGTGTGAGCGAGAGAACCCTGAGCCCAAATAGGCTCTAGTAGTG
>JASDQU010207420.1:15557-28316 GCA_032191745.1 Picea mariana
GGAGCATCGGATATCAAGTTTATATCCAATCATCATAAGGTTGAGATTTTTCAAGTTTCGTCGAAGTAAGTCATGCGGAACGACGAAACTTGAAAAATCTCAACCTTATGATGATTGGATATAAACTTGATATCGCCATGAGGGGGTGGGTAATCGAAGGTATCCATCAAAGATGGGCACAAACCAACCCCTATGTTGAAGACACCTGGTTGAGGATTATCAATCATTGGGACCGTGGATGCCCCCAAAGCAGGGTCGGGTTTGGAGAAGGATAATTAATCGATGGTCACTATCCGACCCTCGTGTGGAAACAACAAGACTGAGAAAACTGTAGCAACCACAGCTTGCATGGAATAAGTCCAACTCCTTCCTAACAAGAGGTTATAGTCGAGGGGAGCATCGAATACCTCTACTTCGACACACACGGTCTTCCCTCCTAACTGCATGGGGAAAGAAGGAACGATACCATGTGGTCGAAACGAACGACCATCGAAAGCAGTGAGGAGAGTAGGTGATGGAAACAAAATGGGCTAGCCAATGACCTTCCAACATGCCAACGACATAATGCATGTCGAGGCGCCCTCATCAACCACCATGCGGAAGATACTCCAAGTAATTTTTTTTGTGGGATAAGCCACTACTATCTGAAATGCTACGTGGTAAGGTAGATGAGGTTTTAAGTTGGTTGTATCAAGCCTAATTGTACCCAGATTACAAGCCTCAGTAGATCCTAAAGCGGTTAACAAGGCTTTCCTCTGGGAAGGGCAGCTTTGGAGGACCTCCAAAGTGGACATCACACAAGGGGTTTGTGAAAAATCTTCCACCACAGAGTAGTTCTGGGCAGCCCTTGTGTTTGGGTTATGAGAAGCTTTTTTAAATGCACCTTTGGGAATGCATGTCATTGTTTCGCCCAATGTCTTCTCAATCTGTAGAAGAAGAGATGGGAGTTCAGCTTCTTTAGCCTTCTCAGAAGTGCTTGGTTTACTATAGTCATGCGCTCTAGTCGATATAAAAGAATCACCCCTCACCATATATACGTTCGCGGATGCGGAGTTGTTCACAGGCGGAGAGGGGTCTTGGCTGCCCCCTTCCGTGCTTGCAGAGGCTTGGGTTAGATTTTTCCCATGTTGAAAAGGATTGGTCAACATAGCCTGTTGTTGCTGCGTCACAAACTTTTGGGCTTCTGCAAGTCGAGGACATAGATGGGTTGGGTGGTCCTCTGCGCACAAGTTGCATGGATACCTCGGCTTCCATTTTCATTGTTGTCTCCGCCAGCATTATCGGTAGGTTTTTTATCCCCCTTACCCTTCTTTCATTGTTTTTTCTTTCCTTCAAGCTACTGGGTGGCCTTTGGGTTAGTCGATTGCACTGTGTGTACCTCTGATTTTTTGGTAGGGGGAGAAGCCAAAGTAGTAGTTTGGCTGGCCACTGTGTGTTGTATAGATAACCGCTGCAATTGCTTCATTAATTACTCAACGGGATTTGTTTGTGCTGAACCAACAATACCATCGGCATGTGGTCCAGCTCTCTGTCTAGTTTTATCCAGTATTGAGTGTGGCGCATCTAGCAAGATGTTGTATAATAAACCGAACTGAGAATATATGAGCTCAAATTGTTGAGCTCGCATGATGGCATCTTCTTCGGAGAATACTCCCGACGTTGCGATGTCTTTGGATAACTACGGAACCAAAGCTTAAGGAACCACTCAAGTAGGAATGCTGGTGGGACTGGCACCTTAATTAGACTCTTCCAACGTCTCCATTCTCGGATGTGATCAAAGATATGGTCCGCTATTGTCTGTTCGAAATTGGCCAGCAGCTCTGTGCCAGCGTCGTATCTCACAGGTAACTGGAAATGGTTTAGGAAATCCATTTCCAGCTCATCGAAGGAAGAGTATCTTGAGCAATCGAACTCAATGTACCATTTCGCGGCACTCCCAATGAGAGTACGTTGAAACAATCGCAATTGTACCAAGTCATCTTTCAATGAGTTAGATGAGCACCAAAGATGGAAGGTAGTCACATGATCTCCTAGATCTTCGTTAGGCTTGGCTTCGAACTTTGGAATGTCCGAAGGCAACTTCGTTGGCATAGGAGGCCAACACGGATCATGACAAATAGTGTCATTCGACAACCTTGTCAAATCTGGCAAGTGCAAAGTCGCCAAGAAGGGTAGTTTGGGTTGTTGGTGATAACCTGGGAAAAAGGGGCCTGGAGTTTGACTGGCACCAAGTTGCCAGGAAAAGTTTGGCTGCTAGCCCAAATTTTGGTAGACACCATGGCCCTGGCCAGTGTATGGATTTTTCATATGTGGAGACATCATCGGCTGATTTCCCAAATAAGACATAGATGGTTGGGCATGCATTGCATTTGAAGGACTCTGGGAAGGGTTGCCCCATGTTGGTCCCGTGGGGATAGGCATAGTAGTTTGTTCGGGGTTCCATTGATTGTGGAAAGAATTACCCCAGATCACCATTCTGGATGAGGGAACGGATCCCTGCCAAGCATTCCAAGGCCCTGATGTGGAAGAAGGTCCTAGGTTTTCTCCCTGTGCAGGAATAGTACCCTGCACAGAAGTAGATTGTCAAAAACTGGGATTGCCCCCAGTCAGGAAAGCGGCTGACGAGAAGGTGTTGTTACCAAACGTTTCGACCAAAGAAAATAGTGTCGAACCTACCGACATGTTATGCGAAGGTGGTCCTTGACTCCCCGCTCCAAATAAACTATGGTATGTAGGTTGCCCGGTGGATTGCTGATGCGAGCCACTGAGTGAAAGGGATGAAGGAGGGATATGACCTCCTCCTTAAGGGAAAGCATTAAAAGAAGCAGGAGTGCCCCCCATATGACCTTGCAGAGGAGTGCTAGAGCTCCCTACCCCCAGACCTGAAGTCTGTAAAGTGGAGTAGGAAACTATAGGACTTGTACCCGAACTAGGCATCCTGTATGAGAATGAAGGGCCTGTCGCACTTGGTGTGAAAGGGGTTGTGGCCACCGCCAAAGACGGGATCGGACCACTGTGCGATGTAGAAGTGGTTGAGACCATGGTGGCTCAGACCGGTGACGGTGGGTTAGGAGGTGAAAACTCTCCTATGGTGACAACCACAGGTGAAAACGCTCTTGTTTCCATTGTTGTGTGCAACACTATCTGGCACTCGTAAAATTGAATTGGTATGATGAAAGGTGCCAAGAAATCAGTGGTTGGGGTTTCAATTGGGCCAAGAGAATTTTCTTCAAGGTCTAAAATGGTTGATTCCTCTGGATGTTGGTCGGGCACAATTTCTTATAACCCAGTCGCTTCAAAAGACCCTTGTTGGTCTAGCTTTCGCCTTAATGGTGGCGGGGGTGGCTCCAGTGTAACTAGCAGTAGGCCAAGAAGCCTTCATGACCAATGGAGTTCATGATCCTCCACTGTGTGAGAAGATCAAAGACACTCTAAGGTAGTCTAAACATTCAAAAGTAACACACACTAAAAAAGTCCCTAGAAGATAAGACAGGCAAACACTAAATTAATTGGAAGAACAGTTACAACAACCAACACTAGAGCAACTTACCGGTGCAAGTGAAACTCGAACATGGAAGCACCCTCTGGGTATAATCTGAAAAGTGTGGCCTGATGTCTATCCTAGGTATCACGGTATACCCCCGCAGTCACCTGTGTATGTCCCTAAAAAAGATAGGCAACTAGGTTGCCAGCGCGCGAACAGTCACCAGGCGGGTATAGTCGAAAGTCGGGTAGACCACAATGAGTAGGGTATCGAGCCCGAAACCTTTCAAGGGTATCGAAAGAAAGTGGTCCAGAAGACAACTGAGGACCTCAAATGGATTTGAGACCCACGAAGCCCCGTGGCAAATGCAATCGACGGAATCCCAAAACAAGCCCTCTATATGTGTTCTCCACTACGATTGGTCCAGCTTTGGAGGGGTTATCTCCACTACCTTTCTGCACACGACCTCGTGTTTATCCCCTATGTTAGAGGGGGGTCCCAGATAACTTTCACGATACTGGACTTAGACACTCCCTAACTCAGACTCCAATGTTTGATTTTAAATGGCCTTGAAGAGTTTCCTCTCCAACCTAATTCAAGGCCCTAATCCTGAACTAGTTGGTTAACCCTACAAACATAGAAATCTAATAAATTTTAGATTTAGCATTAATTTTATGGATTTGTCTTATGTCAAGGGGTATGAAAGTGAAACCGATGATGTGTAAAAGATGAAAGTAAAAATGAATAAAAAGCTAGAAACAAAAACTTTTACTTAATGCAAAATTTTAACAACTTTTCAAAATATATATATTTTTTAATTTTCTAAGATTTTGGACAGCAAACTCAAAAGAAATTTCACTTGACTACAAGCTACTTATGATCTAAGTAAACTGCAAAAACTTATGAAATAAACGACTTTTCCCTGGCTAATAATGCAGAAACACACTCTTCAACCAAACAAGAAAATGAAAGAGATTTTTTTATTTATTTAAATGCTGATAAAACAAAAAGGAAAAATACCAACAAGAAAAAACCAAGAAAAACAATTATGGCCTAATCACAGATTGCAAAGAATCACTTCAACAAATCACACACTAACAACTTAAAAAATGACTCTCACACTTGTCTAAAAACCCTAAAAAAATCTTTTTTTTATGACAACTGTTAAATGAGAAAAAGCAAGCTAAGGGTAAGATTAATCCTAAGCTACTGACTGCTAATATAGAGATTCAAACACCTGAGAGGTATAATTCTCATCAAGGGAAAGGATGACTGCCTTACCCTCAACAAAAACTATACTGCACAAGCACGGTACTGATAATCCAACAACAAGCGTGTGAACGCGAGCTGTATAGAGATAGAGGGCGTGTACACGTGGGCTAACCTTGTACAGGCCGCATGTATCTCTAAACTCTGAGAAAAAAAATAAAAAATAAATAAAAACAGACAACCCAAACTAGGAAGAGACCACTGATATTGATAACCATGATCCCTTGAAGGTTTGGACACTCTTTTTAACAGAAAAAGAAAACAATGTAAGGAAAAAAAATTGTAAAACAAACCAATCTGAGACAAGACTGCAAACAACCAAGACTTAGAAAGAATCCCAGAAAACCCCTGAGAATGTCTGATTCTGACAGGGAAGAGGATGACTGCCTCAAAAATTCTCTGGACTCTACACGCTACTGCTACTTCTTCAGCTAGCATTCACACGCAGGTTGTAAGAGAGTAGGGCGCGGGTACATGTTTGCAAACCTTATGCAGGCCATGTGCACCTCTGTGGGTCTCGAAAAAACATAGTCAAGCAAATAAAAAAGACAGTTGGTATGGGAAACCAGACTCTCTGCTAGCTCAGACTTTACAGAAACTAAAAAAAAAAACAGGCAAGAAAAAATAGTCTTTTAAACTACCCAAAAACACATAAAATTCCTAAGAACCCTAGAGATCTCCCCAATATGGTCACCAATTCTGTTGCGAGGGAAATCTCCTTATGGACTAGAAAATAGGGTTATACTTTGCATGTAGATATGACCAAGAAAAAATCTACTTTCTACCTTCGTCCCTAGACTTAAATCCCATTTCTTTCAGTAAATACATGGCCAAATCAACCTACCTTGTTCCAGGCATTCGATGTCGATCCTCTTATGCACTTGATCACTTGATCACTTGTTCACAGTTCTCCTTCCAAAGCTAACCTGCATACAAGACAAGCAACAGCTACACATGCATCTTACCTATAGACTAACGGGTTAGAGATTCAAATATGTACTTAACAAACTATGAATAACTAATGAATTGGGACGGGAAAAGCATTTTCTTTATTACTTTGAATGAGTCAACTTACAAAAAGTCGAGACCGGCCACCGCTCCACGAACTTGATCCTGCGCTCCTCTTCAACTATCCTCCAACTTCTTTGCTTTGTATCTCTTCTGGCACAAGGATGGCTAAAGGGTTGGGACAATGGGAATATGCAAATGGGCATATTTTCTTTGTTATATTTTTCCCCCTCCAAATGGGACCCCTAGCCCTTCTTTTATAGGCTAGAAGAAGCTAGGTATTTGGATGAACCCTCGGCCATGCATGGCCGGGAGTTTCAGTTAACTCACCTAGAGCTGTGTGTTTCGTCGGTAAATTTTCTTTTTTCGTGCTTTTGTCGGTCCACGCTGGTTGTTTTAAGTTAGATAGCATGTACACGTGTGCAATAATGGAGTAGGGTGCATGGGCCCTTATAAAAGAGGTTTTTTAAAGAGTTGCTCAGCAGTACTTTGGCAAATAAGGGATCTGAGATGGCCTGATGCTAGGTAAGCATGTATGGTGCAATTTAGGGTTATAACACCTAGATCTAATGGTCATAGGTTCATCTAAATATTTGATCCAATGACTATGATCAATTCTAGATCAATGGTCCAGATTCATTTCGGCCTTTGGGACTTCGGGTTATTTGTTTTTTCCCATTTCCCAATTCTCTCGGAGTGAGATTCCCCGAAGAATAAACCTCGAGTAACTTGGCTTGATCTAATGATTCTTATTTAACCTAAAAATATTTAACATGATCCAACGGTTGTCGTGAAATTGGCTATTCTAGATCTCAGGCCTTTGGACTTGCTTATCCTATCCTTCCACTTTACTCGATACAACGGTCAGGATATTTCCCGAAGTCTTTCTTAGATCAGACGGTTGGCGTTTCTTCATGAATTCGAGCTTCAAGAATTCTGGTTCAATTCAAACTCCTTTTCACTGAAGTGGTCAACGCCAAAGTGGAGAACCATATGTCTTGTCACACTCTGAATAGATCAAGGATTGAAGGAATTTCCCAATCCAACAGACGATGGGAGTTTGTGACTCTGGAGCTTCGGCCTTCAAGTAAATTTTCTTGTTCTAGACTCCTTTTCGTCGGAGTTGACTATCTCCTTTCCTTTACTGTGATTTGATGGATCCAATATCTCCACTCCAGATCAACGGTTGATGGTATTTTGGTTAATCCAATATTTTAGGATATTTTTGGTTTACATTTTCCTTCCACTAAACTTGATCGGATGGTCAAGAATTCATCTAATGTCTCTCCTTGATCTAACGGCTGACATGATTTCATGAATTCATTCCTCTACCTTATCGCTAATGTCCCTAAACTTACACTATCCTTCCACTTGGCTTTGATCAGTGGCTCTAACTGATCTGATGGTTGTGATTACTCCTGAAAACTATCTCAATGAACACGATTCTTCCTTTATCCTTCACAAAGGATTCTTTTGTGTAGGCTCTAGATTTTGTGTTATTTCAAATGCGCCATCTCTTCTGATATTTTGAAAATGTACCTATAACAAAGATCATCGATCCTTGACAGTGATCAAATATGACATCGATGAAATTTACCATACACTTTTTCTCCTAAACTTTAGCCTTGTTGCTATGTTGCATTCTCTTTCCATCAATGACCCTTCATTACATATGGACATACCTTATTGGCCATCCCGACACTAATGCAAACTGTATAACTTTGTTCATGACTGATTCATGTTGTATCACTGTGTTCATGACTGATTCATGTTTCCATCAATGAAAACACATAACCAACAATGCCAACACTTTCCCATTCCAACAATTATGCATGGTGCATCATCACCCAAATGAACATGTCTAAAATCACCTTGAACATAATCTAGAAACTGTTTCCTATGGGGTGTGGCATGAAATGAAGCCCCTGAATCTACTACCCAAGAATCGGAAATATTATCTAAATAATCAAAGCATCTTGTAACACATCACCTATTACATTTTCATCTTATTTTTTCTTCTTATGTCCATCTCTTTGTTTCTTTGGAGCTATGCATTATTTCTTCAGATGTCATTTCTTTCCACAATTCCAACACTCTATTTTTCCTAGTTTGGATTTGGATCTTCCCTTCCCAAAATTCCCACGGTACCTTATGTTGATTAATTGGTTTGGTTGTCATTGATGTCAACCCTTGAAGAAATTCTGGTAGCACAAAGGTTTGGGTAATGCACCCAAGTTCTTTTGATGGATAATGGTATGAGTTTTGATATATTTGTAGGAAATACTATTCTATATGAATAGTAAATTTCATGCCATTTCTGGTGGTATGTGGAACGTCACATAACTCCTCATGGTTAGAGAGTTATGGACATGTGAATTTGGATAACCCTCATGAGTCATCTAGAAGCCCCAAAATGTCAAAGTAGTCAAAGTGGTTAAAAAGAAGAAATTATTTAAATAATAAAGTGAGGTGATAGGTGTACTATAAGTCAAAGTGGATGCAAAAGAAATTATTTAAATAATAAAGTTAATGGAGAACTTACTAATTGTGGAAAGTGGTTAAGTTAAGTGGACAAGTGGTTAGAAGTGAGTTAGCCCTAAAATAATGAAAGTGGGTTAAGATGATTAGAAGGTAACCCCTTGAGGAAGCTACATGAAAGTATAAATAAGAGGCAAGGGTCTATCATTCAAATACACTTGAGCATATTGAATATCTACAAGTGACTGAGGCAACCAAAGGATATATAAGACGAATTTCAGAGGGAAGGTGAAGTAAAGAAGGCCGAAATTCAAGGGAGGATAAATTCTTTTGATGATGCTTTTTAAGGTACGTTATTTATAGGTCGTCTCACCATTTCCGCAATAAATTTTTTTATATAATGATTCAGACCGTGAAATATGGAGGTCGTTGAGGAAACATATCCAAGTAGATGGGATAAAAATTTCAGCTTGTGGGTCATTTTATTTTTGGAGATACACTCCGTGGAAAATAGGGTTTATGGCTAGTCCTGAAACTAGTCTAAAACAAGTGTTTCAAGTAAAAAAATCATAAATTCTTCATAACAGATCCAAATTTAGTAAGACAAAATGTATTGGTTCGAGTACATTCTGTAGTATTTTGTGTACCATTTTCAGATCCATACAAAAAATATTATGTGCGGTGAACGCTCTACAAGTTCACTCTCTAGAATAAGCCAGAATTCAACAAGGTATGCCATTATTGCTATAAATCCTTTTCTGAGAGGTTTCAAGTAGTGAAATATGGAGGAATTGCATAAAAGAAACCGAAGATAATTGTGTAAATTTTCATATATTTATTCATTACAGGTACATATTTATGATTATTTCAAGTTAGGGTTGTTGACTAATCCAAAATTAGTCATGTGAGACTAAAGTAAAATTTGATGAAAATGTTAGTCTCTTGTTGTTAAAGTTAAGGAAGGTTTGCAGGTATGTGATCATATACACTAGGTCTATTACAGAGTTACAAATCTTATTTGGATGATAAAATTGATGAGGGATTTTGGATGAGGTACATGTTGGGTACATGGTTGAGACAAGTAGTTGATGAGTTGGCACAGACATGAGGTGCATAGTTGATTATGTTGGTACATCTTTATGAGTCATAGTTGATGAGTAGTTGATGCATGATTGGTACATACTTGGTACATGGTTGGAGGCACTTGTTACCAGTATTGTTGACACATGGTTTATGGATGATGTAGCATACTTATCTTGGTATATTATTAGAAGCACATATTGATCTTGGTGATGATTATGAGATTTTGTGTTATGCTTGGTTGATGCACATCTTGGTGATATTGTGCATATGGTTGAGTGTTGTCTTGGTGATTGATCTTGGTGAGTAGATCTGATTTGGTAGATAAGATTGATGAGACAGGTTGTTGTGATAGGTTGTTTGGACATGTTATTGTGACAAGTTATGTGTACAAGTTTGGTGCATGGTTGATGCATTTGTTTATGGTATAGGTTGAGGTACAAGTTGATGTATGGTACATGCTGGCACATGTGATTGGTGCAAGTTGTTACAAGTTGTTTGGTGTAGGTTGATTGGTACAAGTTTACAACAGTATATCTCACAGTGATAGTGTGACAGTGGTTCCATCATTCTACTTATATTTCAAGGTGGTTGGACAAGGAAAGGACAGGTAGTTCTAGCCACCTTCCGGTTGTAGCCGGAGAACATAGGGGGGTGTATCCAAAGAATTGGTGAGTTGGAGCTTCCCTCGGGTTGTAGCCTTAGAAAGTAGGGGGTTGGAGCCTCCTTCCAATTGCAGTTGGAAAATAAAGGAAGTTGGTGCTTCCAATGAATGTAATTCTTAAAGACATATAAGAAAAAAAGTATTCAGTGGTTTTCTCCCTCTTTGGATTTCCACGTAAAAACATTGGTGTACTGTGTATGTGTATGATTGTTCATTTGTTCATTTTTTATTTACTTTGCAACTATTAGATGATAATGCTACATTGATATAACACTTGCATTTTATGGTTAAAAAGGATTATATTGCTCTATTATTGATTCACCCCCCCTCTCAATAATCCAACAATTGGAATCAGATCCAGTTCCTTCAGAAATCAATTTAACTACTGGAAGGAGATCATGTATTATTCTGAGAATGGAGTACCACTGTCTAATGGTTAGAATGGGTTAAAATATGAGATATGGAGAAAAAGAAAGAAAGTGTTTTTACAAGCACATGGGAATTATATTTTTCTATTAGTCGTTATAGGATATGATAGTTCAAAAAGGGAAAAGACTACAACCAAGAAGGAATTGAAGAAGAATAAAAAAATAGCAATGGATTTCATCTAGGAAGGATTACCTAATCGGGTAAGAGAAAATGTTGGTAAATTTTCATCAGCTAAAGAACTTTGGGATAAGTTACATGACATATGTTCTTCACCCATCGCAAATTCAAAAAATGCCAAAGAAGATGCAGGTATAGATCAAGAAAAAATATGTTCACCATGTCAAATAGATTTAGAAGATGAAGAGTACATAATCAACAAAGGTATGTTGTTTTTCTTTAATTGTGAAAAACGCGGACATCTTGAAATAGAATGCCATGAAGGAAATGAGACAAAAATAATAATTGAAAAAGAAGACAATTATGAAGCAGAATTGATTAGTGCTTTAGATGAATTAAGAAAAGAAGAGAAGAAAACAAGTCACTCGAGAAAGAATTGATGAAACAAAAGGAAAGTGTTCACATTTTTTAAGAATTCAAACAGGTCATCGAGAACTTAAGAACTCAGCTAGAAGAAGACAAAAAGATCGAAGAAACCCTTGAATATAAAAAGTAGCATTTGAAAGCCAACATAGCAACATAGAAAGAAGAAGCAGAAATGGGAGAGAAGATATTAATAGATCATGTTAAGGAAATAATTAACGATCTAAACTAGCTTGAGGCAAAGTTTGGTCAAGAAGAGAAAGGACTTGAAGAAGAAATAATCACATTAAAAATCCATCTCGAAGAAGTGAAAAGAACAAAAGAAATCATGAAGGTTCAAATAATGAAGAAAGAAGAAGAGGTTGAGAAGCTTGAAGAAAAAGTTGTCACATTGAGAAGTAAAATTGTTAATCTCAACAAGAATGTTGAAGAGACAGAAACATCCACGTCATTTATAGAGAATGAAGAGAAGCACTCTAGGTTGCTAGAAAAGAAAAATGAATAAAATAGAAAGAGTTATGCAGAAGTACTCAAAGGAAGGAATCATGGTCAACCAGAATCTAAGAAAACTATTGAAGATACATCTTCAAGAAGACCATCCATGTTCAAAAAACAAAGAAGCTTCAATCATGATCAAGATCAGTCAAGGTAGAAATTCAAAAGGAATACACCAAAAAGAAGATCATTCACTCCTAGGTATGAAAATTTCTTTTATGGTCATTGTTTTTATTGTACTAATTTTGGACATAAGGTTGCAGACTAGAGGGATTATAAAAGAAATGTTCAAGAAAGAAATTCCTATGTGGCCCCACGTGACATTGAATGTTACAAATGTCATAACTATGGACACATAGCTAGTGATTGTAGAATCATGATCGATACTTCCATGAAAGAGAACACTAATATCAGATATAAGAAAGTATGGATAAGAAAACACGAAGAACATGTGAAAAAATACTAGGTCCCTGAGATCGCAAGATTGATAATAAAACGAGATGAAGAAAGCTATACAGAGAAAAGGAAAGATGTCAAATACAAAAATGTTTGGAAAATAACTGAAAGAAAATAAGGACATATAAATAAGGAACAAGTTCAAGAGATTGTACTTTCAGGGATTGTAGTGAAAGATGAATCCATAGACAGAAGGAAAGAAATCAGAGCTCAGAGAGATGATGATAAATACACATTAGATCAGGAATTGTTCTGAGCCATAGGGCTTAGATACTCCCATATAATATGAATAATAGATAGTTGGAGTCTATGCAGTAGCTGAGACAGACCAGAGAACCATCCTACGAGAAGCTTGTAGATTTTGAGTAGACAGATTCAATGCATTCAGTTAGCAAAAGTACAATATGATAGATCAATCAGTTGCAGTAGTACTTCATGATAGTACAGTGACATATGAGTCAAAATTATGCATAGTTGTGTAGCAGATTCTTGGACAATATGGACAGAGATGGATTCGTAAGAACACTTAGCAGGTTTGGAAATATATATGACAGTGGATGAGAGCATGGATTCCAAATTGACAGATATATTTTGGACACATGTAGTGCATACAATAGTTCACATTCAAAACAGAGTAATGCTCAGAAACAATAATGAAAAAACTCCCTATGAGCTATGGAAAGGAAGACCAACAAATTTGAAGCACTTCAAAGTATTTGGAAGCAAATGCTACATCAAAAGAGAAGATGGAAGAATGGGAAATTGTTAAGGTCCTAACCCGCACATAGGTAGATCAATGTATTAGGATGTAATAAAGGTCAATATTAATAAGGCCTTTCAATAAAATAGAATAAGG
>JASDQU010207421.1:0-12450 GCA_032191745.1 Picea mariana
CTAGACAAACCAGGGAGTTGGTGCTTCCTTCTAGTGGGTGCTAGAGAAAACAGAGAGTTGGTGCTCTCAGCAAGTAGCATCTTGCAAAATAGAGGTTGTAGCCTCATTATGAGTTGGTGCTCATATGTATGATAATGTAAAGAATGTAATGATTACTTATCATATAAAGAAAAAGAGGTTTTTACCCTGTATGGGTTTCCTCGGGAAATATCTGTCTCTGCGTTTCTCATATATGTGTGACTGATGTTGAATGTGCCATTTTTTATTTATTTTCATTAATGTGATCATCATTCAATGTTTCCGCAAAGAGTTTAAAGAACCATAATTGTTTAAGCACAGTAACAACTGATTCACCCCCCCCTCTTAGTTGTCCAACAAATTTTTTGTTGGTACAGTTGGCTACAGGAGCCAAGAGAAATGTGGTTGAGCTGGTTAAATCATGTCTAGTATACATGAATGGTCTAAGTACCAAGGAAGATTTGAACATCTTTCCATTAGGTTCATATGATTTTCTAATTGGTATGGAATTGTTGGACCAACACTAAGTTTTCCTAGACTATCATAACAAGACATTTACTTTCCTAGATGAGGAAGGGAACCCAAGAACAATCCAAGGAATTTCTAGGGAAGTTATTGTCTGAGATATCTCATCAATACAATTGAAGAAGTATTACAGGAAGGGCTGCCAAATATTTGTAGCCCATATGGAAGAAACACTTAAGGAGAAGGTGTCAAATCTGGAGGATCATGCAGTCCTAAAATATTTTGAATATGTGTTCAAGGAGATACCAGGACTACCACCAAGGAGAGATATTGATTTGTTTATAAATTTGATGCCTAGAGAAACTCCAGTATCAAAGACGTCCTACAGAATGAGTACACTTGAGCTGAAGGAGCTGCAATTGCATCTTGAAGAGTTGTTGAATAAGGGGTATATATGTCCAAGTGTGTCACCCTGGGGTGCCACGGTCTTGTTCGTGAAGATGAAATATGGGACATTGATATTGTGCATCGATTTTAGACAGTTGAACAAAGTGAATATAAATAAAAAGTATCATTTTCCAAGAATCAATGATCTCGTTGATCAATTAAAGGATGAAACGATATTCTCCAAGATTGATCTCAGGCCAATATATCATCAATTAAGGATTAGATATGAATACATTAACAAGACCACTGTTAGGACAAGGTATGGTCATTACGAATTCACAATGGTGCCATTTGGGTTATCAAACGCACCAACTATTTTTATGTGCTTGATGAATGGTGTTTTCCGGGAATACTTAGACAATTTTTTCATTGTATTTTTGGATGACATCCTTGTGTATTCCAATTCATAAGCAGAACATAAGCATAATTTGAGGATGGTGTTACAAGTTCTAGGAGAGCACTAGTTGTAGGCCAAATTGAGCAAGTGCTCATTTTATCAAAACATAATTCAATATTTGGGGAATATCATATCCGAAGAATGGATACCAGTGGAGCAGGGAAATATTGAGTCCATTAAAGGGTGGAAAACACCTAAGAATGTGATAGAAGTCAGATCCTTCATGGGTCTATATGGCTACTATAGAAGATTCATTACAGGGTTTTCAATAATTTCTCACCCAATCACTTCCTTGCAATGGAAAGGGGTGAAGTTTCGATGGACAACATAGTGTGAAAAGAGATTCCAACAATTGAAGTAGTTGTTAACCAGTGCTCCAATTCTAAGGATTTCTAATCCAAATGAATATTTCTTGGCTTGCGCAGATGCGTGCAAGAAAGGACTTGGTGGAGTCCTTAGTTAGAATGGGTTTGTGATATGTTTTGAGTCCAGAAAACTGAAAGAGAATGAAAGGCTCTATGTCACTCATTATTTGGAGTTGGCAGCCATAGTGCACGCTTTGAACAAGTGGAGGCAGTATTTCATGGGAAATAATTTTGAGATGAGGAAAAACCATAATGCTCTAAAATATTTGTTTGACCAACAAACTTTGAATGTTAGGAAAAGAAGATGGTTGGAATTCCTCTATGATTATGACTTTGATATTAATCACATCAAAGGAAAAGAGAACCAAGTGGATGATGCACTCATCAAGAGAGTGCATGAACTGCATGCTACAACCATTAGCATGTATCAAACAGATCTTAAAGGAAGAATTTTTGAGGCCACAAAAGATGATTTGTAGTACATGGAATTGGTAACAAAATCACAACAAGGTAAAATGTAGCAGAAAGATGAAGACTATGAATTGGGAATTGATGGAATTATTCTGTACAGGAACAAAATTTATGTACCCAATTCTCATGAATTGAGGAGTACTATTTTAAAAGAGATGCATATTGTACCTTATGTGGGACATCCAAGATATTAGAAAACAGTTTCAGCAGTCAAGAGACAATAGTATTGTCCAGGCATGAAGAAGGAGATTGCAGAGTACATTGCTAAATGTATGGAGTGTCAAAATTTCAAGGATGAGCATAGACACCTACCAGGGTTGCTAGAACCATTACCCATTCCTGAGTGGAAGTTGGAATTGGTGACAATGGATTTCATCACCAAATTTCCCAGAAAAAGAAAGCAACATGATGATATCATGGTGGTGGTGGAAAAGCTTACTAAACAGACCTATTTCATTCCGATGAAGGTCACTCACAAGAAACTAGTGTGGCTGATATTTATATGAGGGAAGTAGCATGCTTACATGGCATACCCAAGACAATTGTGTCTAACAGAGGCCCAAATTTTACCTCAAAGTTTCGGAATGGGTTATTCAAAGGGTTCAGAATAAATATGAACTTCAACACATCTTATCACTGAGGTTCTTATGGGAAAACATAAAGGGTGAACGAAGTGATAGAGGATATGTTAAGGATGTATGTGGTGGAAAAACCATATAAATGAGAGGATTATCTACACTTGGTATAATTTTCCTACAATAAGGGTACCAAGCATCACCGAAGATGATCCCATTTGAGGTAGTTTATGGCAAAAACTGAAACACTCCAGTAAGTTGGGACAACCCAGCTGATAGAGCAGTAGTTGGGCCATAGTTGCTAAGATAAATGGAAGAGAAAATGATGAATATGAAACATAATTTAAAGGATACCCAAGAAAAGAAGAAAAGTTATGATGAGCAAGGTAGAACTCATAGGGAATTTAAAGTGGGTGGTCATGTTTTATTGAAGGTGAAATCTAATAGAAGTTCCCTGAAGTTGGGAAACTGTTCCAAGTTGGCATCCATATATTGTGGGCCATTTGAAATCCTAGAGAGGATTGGTCCAGTATCTTATATTCTTGCATTTCCTGCATCTATGTCTATACATAATGTATTCCATGTATCACTTCTTAAGAAATATATACCTGATGTTAATCATGTTATTGATTGGACTGTGATACAGGTGGAGAAAAAAATCTCTTTTCATGTGCATCCGGTACACATTTTGGACTAGAAAATCAAAAAGCTCTGGAATCGATCCATGGGGCTTGTAAAGGTCCAATGGATGTGGCATGGTACTGAGGACACAACATGGGAGCATGGATATGTTATGCAGGCAGAATATCCGCATCGTTTTGAAGATTTTGAAAATCTTGTTGATATTATGTAAATGAGCTACACTGAGGACAGTGAAAAGGTAAAGGGAGGGGATTGTAATACCCCAAGGCCAATCCCTATGAGATGTAATGATGTTCATAGGCTAGTGGGCCAAGTAATTATAATATGGTAGTATTATGTGTTTATTAGGCTTGATTTTGTATATGTAATTATGCAGATTATTAATAAGATACATTGTTGCGTGTAGACTAACTATGAAGAAAGAGTTATGGGGGACTAAGCTCCACTAGGAAGAGAAAGGGAATGGGGTTGAGAGGATAGAAAAGAGGGACTAAGATTGAAGTCTTAACCCAAGGAAATATTGTAATGTATTTCTTGAAAACGCTAAAGTTGAGAAATAAACACATTTATCCTAAGTACCTTTGGGGAGAGGAACAAACTCCAAGTGGATAGGAATGAGCTCCTTGAGAGACAACTGTCACCAGGATGCATGCAAATTTATGTGGGAATTTACACATTTGTGGGAGTTCTCTCTCACCATTATCACTCTCAACATTCTGACCAATTTGGCCATCTTTCCTAATGAGTTCATTCCCAGGATTTTTTCCATCCCTTGTCCATTTCACGCACGCACTAAGAAGGCATGCATCCGGATCCCTTTCCACCATTGTTGAAACTATGTCAATCTGAACTTATGTAATTTTTGAACCATACCCTTTCCTTACACTATTTTTTGGTTGTGGTTTTAAGAGGTGATTTTTCAGGACCATGGTTGAAGAAGAAGGTTGTTAGGCCTGGGAGCAACTTTTTCCAGGTGAGAGAGTTTGTTGGGGAAGTGATTTCTCCTGGAGGGAGTCCAACGAAAGCTACAAATATCTGGGAATTCATGATCCGGCCTATTTATGAATCCCTGGAAAGGAATTGGAGCAATCGATGGACTATGGAACAAAGAAGGTGCATATTCTCGAGGTGGGATAGGCATGTGGGGAATGAGAGTCTATGAGTAGTGGGTGTAAGTAGGCTCCTTGGAGAGAATCCTTCTTGTTGCATTGTGCAGCTTCCCGTAGGCTCAAACTATCCTAGGATTCCTTTTCCCTAGTGAAGTTTAGTCCCAACTCAGGGGTGACCCACTGCTGATAGCTTGGAGCAGTGTTGTCTAAGGCTTGGAGGTTTGTGGAAGGTATGCATGTAGTCAATGGTCTTCTCATAAAAGATAAGTACCAAATGTATATTAATTGCACATGCTATGTTTAAATGTTGTGTTTAGGTACATGTCTGAATGTTATCAAAATTTCCTATATATATTGCATGTATGTGTTTATTGTCACTTCCGCATGAATATGTGTATGAACAAAATGTTTATGTCTGTTTAAAATTGCATTATATATATATATATATATATAGATATCATATCATATCATGATAGTTTCAAGTAACATGATCGACCATGGTGGTTGGGTATGCTACAATCTGGTTTCAGAATAGTTTGGTTTTTAGTTGGTGATGTTGTCCCCAGCAAGGGTGGTTGGGGGACATTACACTGTCCATGTTATGGTCAACGAAAATAACAACGTTAAATATATAATGAGTATTAAATCCTAAATGGCGAGTTAATTCGAGAGCTTATAACAATATACTTGCACTCTGGATAATACTTACAATATTAACAATTTTGATTATATTGTATTTGAAACCCCGAGAAGAGAAAGTACTCTAGATTTTTATTACCTGTTACTATTATGGTGTGAAAATTTTCCAAGTGTTTCAAATGAGGGTTGGTATAAATATTGAAACCCTAGAAAGAGCCATAGTATCGAGGTTAACCTTGGCCTAGTTCTCAAGGATGGTACAATAATATTAACACTTGGATACATCTTAAGTTTTAGAATTTTCTGGTTCATGCTCCATGGAGTTGACAACCTGCAACCACCAAACGTAGGTTAGCAATGATTTTTTTAGGAACTAAAATTAAAACCTAAGTCGTATGGAAACAAAAACCACATTTTTCAACATAATAATCTTTACCTTGAGAGTAAGTAGTGTGAAAACTATAGCTTGATTCCATAAGCTTATTAATATATTATGGGTAGTGTGAGATTCAACCTTGCTTGTACCAGGGAACCTAGGAAAAGTGTTATTAGTAACAATGATTTATTCGTGTGAGTGTAACCTAGAATGATTTCCATTCAAGAATCAACTGTATAGGCTAGTATACACTAGAGGGATGTCCAACCCTATTTCAAAGTTATTATTTCTCTATTAGAATAAATGGTAAATCTATGAGGTGTATTATAGGACATAACCTAAAGAAAATCCATTCAATACCTATAATGGAGGTTGGGAATCTCGTGAAATCATCAAAGACAAATTGTTTTTTTTCCATAGACACTACGAATCTATATGAACCAGAGTAACAATATGAATTGGTGAAACTAAAAAATAGCTATAAAAGATGTGGTAAATCAAACGACTATATCAATACAAATTTTGATCAGTATTATCTTATGCAGCCATTGTGGGCTGCAAATCCTTTGTTCCAAAGGTCATAAAGAGATGTTAAAACCCAAAGGTGTATAGGCAGAGTGAGAGTTCTAGACCTCTATGTTAGAAAAAACAAGAATGGATATTTTTGCATAATAATGAGTTTGACAGTATGTTTGTAACCCAATACATTTAAGAAATGGGTACTATTAGGTAGACTAATTCTAGTGAACGTAATGGCACCCACGACATGGCACCCTATCACAGTGTCAACTGAAGTCTACATAGACTGAAAGTGTTTCAAAGAGAAAGTCTTTGATATAACTTGATTTGTGAATTTGCCACTGGATGATAGTTGTCTATGAAGTCATAGATTGAAACTCCATGATGAGCCTAATCTAATAAGAGTTAGGATCATAGTTGTAAGAATCTATGGCCAAAATTTAGTGTAATTTAAGGATGTAATTAATGATTTACAACATTTAATAATGGAGTGATATATTATTATAGAATAATCATTTCATAGTGTTGTATTTTATAAAATAAAAATAATCCATAATCATATGGATTAAACCATTGATATGGGTTGAACAAACCGTGGATACTATTTGTATGATAAACACACGTTGACACAAGGTTATATTACCTTTAAACCTTAATATAGTGGTGGAAAGAAAGGATTACCAAAGGGAATACCATCCCCTCCTAACGATTGGACTTATCACTTGACCCTTTATAATAAGGGAATCAATGAGAAGGCTAAAAAAAATATAAGTGGAATAATTATACTATATGAATAAAAAAAATGAAGGATTTGAAAAAATCAAACTATACTTACCTTGGAAACAAGTGTACCTCATTTCTGCGCTGATGTTTGATATGGTGGGAAAATGATAACGAACTATTGGAGTAGGATATTTTGGGGAAATGCACAATAATTTTGGAAGACAATTAGAATTGGGACTAGAATAGGAGTGTGTGCCATAAGATAATGAAAAGAAGGACACTAGAAGTAAGGAAAAATAGCATGAGGAAAAGGAAATTCAAAGGAATAAAGAAGGACAATATGACGAGTAAATGATTGGATTATGGACCAGCCACGCACGAAAGGTTACAATGTGGACAAACCTAATCCACTTATGGTTAGGGTTTTGTTATTTAATGTAAATGGTTTTTGCCCATTTTGGTAGTATAAATATGTATTGTAACATCTGAGGATATCATCTAATCTAGAGTTGAGTAGAGCGTCATTTTGAGTCTTGAATGAGTTATGAGTCCCAATTACTAGTTTTTGGTTGAGAGATGTGGAGATAATATTGAGTTAGTTTTGGAAACTTATGGATTGTAAGTGAGGGTGAGGTCACAAGATGTGGATCTTGGTGCGACACTAGTTAGCCTCACCCATACTTGTGCATTTAAAATACACCTCTTATGTAATGTGTGCAACACAATATTTTGATGAAGATGAGTAAAGAGGCAGATAATGCTAGATCTTTGTGGACGTATTTGAGGGGAGGTGAACCATGGTAAAAGATTGTCTCATTGTGTGAAATGTTGATTTTATATGGTTTATAATGAATGTATGAATGAATGAATGTATTTTTTAGAGTTAAAATGCAGCATGCACTAGATTAGTCATGATATTTATTGAAAAATGAATGTTAATGAATGAATATGGTATATTTGATGAATGTTGAAGTAGAGTAGTATGCCTAACAACCCCATGAGCACCATCCCTTCCATGACTGCAAAAAAACGGGTCTTGCATTAACCCATAATCCATATCAGGTGAGAATTCATTGTGCCCTATGTGAACAGTGTTGCCTTCTAGTCTCCATAAGAGTCGATGGTTTGCAAGGTTTTGTTAGAGAACTAAAATAGAACTCGAGTCAGCCCATACATCCAACAAATGGTTTCTTTTCTAGTTGGAACTATAAATATTAGAATAGAATGGATTTTAAGAGAAGGAAAGTGAAGAGAATGAAATGGTAGAAAGGAATTTTTAGGCCATGGAATCCTACTAAGAAGGAGATTGAAATATGCTTGGAAACAAAACAACTCTAGTTTTCACATAAAGACATAAGAAGTTCCAGGTATACACTGTACTAGTATTTGGAAAGGTATGTGTTTACTAATCTCCATGAAGCCTTTTTTCTGTTATTTTCTACAGTTGTTGTAGTAGTGGATATTGAGGTTAAAGGATACTCATCCAACTAATTGGATCACACCAATAGAGTGTACTACTTAGAATATTTCATGTTTGGAAAGAGTCAATAACAAATTCACATGTGTAGTGCATTTTTGGTTAGAAAATATTGTTGTAGCATTTATTGTTGAGTTTGTAGTTGATAATACAAAGTCATACATTGTTGAAGAGAAGGAATTTTTGAAGTGGCCAAGAGGAAGGTACATTTGATCACTTTAAAGGTCGATCAATGTTTTATTGCATGATAAAGGAGTGATGACAATGGAGTTAGACAACTAAATCACTATGGGAACATAGGGGAATGTTGGATGTATGGGTTGACCTGGGTTTTATCTTACCTATCCAACAAAACTCTTTTCACCATCGACCCTTCTGGTAAACCAGAAGGCTACTCCACACACAGAATGCACAACACAGTCTCACTCGAGATGGCTTATGGGTGATTGTAAAACGAATATCTCTGAAGTCATGGAAGGGGTTGGGGATGTTATTTTTACTTATACTTATACTTTAACATGAATTATACAATAACATACATTATATAATACATTTTATCCTGTCAACGACATATATTCTACATAATTCTTCTACTGTGCATTGCAATTAAACCCATTCCTTCATCTAACTATTCATTCATAATTGCATAAACAACAAAAAACATTCAAACAAATTAAAACACAAGATTTTATCATATTTCACACCCGGGGCTATGTCCAAAAATATATTCTTCTTTATTAATTCTTCCTTAAAATACGGATGCATGCATTACATCATAGTTTAGTATTGGTGAGGCTGACGAGCCTCACACCAAGCTCCACAACTTGTGACTTGACCCTCAAGTACACCTCAACTCTGGCTCCATCAGAGCTCTACATCTCTCAACAAAATACATATTTTGAATCAAAACTCAAAAGGATGATCAAATTACTTCTCTCATGAAAAAGTGATAATGACTTATTTCATCAAAAGAAACAAAATAAACCTCAATCTACCTCATACATCTTCTATTTATACTACAAAATGGGTAAAAACCATTACATTATGACTCAAAAAAAATAATTCTAAGTGGAATCCACTTGTCCACATTCTAACTCCTTTCACATGGTTAGTCTTTGATCCAACTCTATCTTTCATTGATTCTAAGTTGGTCTTCCTTCTTTCCCAATTCATTGCTTCATTTTCCCTCTATCACATTGGTTCCTTTGTTTCCTAGCATGAGTTATTTCTTCTATCCCATCTAGTTACCTCCTTTTCTATAGTGAACCAAAAAATATCCTACTCCAACAAGCCCCCAACACTAACCTATGTCTTGTCTCGAGCGACTCAGGCAGTGTGTTCTCTCTATATTGATTTCTCCAACTCTTGAGATTGCTTTGCTAGGTCATCAACTCGCTTCTTGGCTTGCACACTGTTAGGACCCAGAAATGTTCCTTTGTCACTACATCTTTTTCCCATTCAACTTTATCATTCCTAAGCTAAATGATTATTATAATGAGTACTAAGACCCTTTTTCCCAAGGTATGAACTATTCATATCGATTTTATATTTGCATTTACTTAGCATGTTTGATTGGTAACGTTCACATATTTTACCCATGAAATAATTTAACTAATGATCAAAATGCTTAGAACAACCCACTTCGAGAAACTCGCTGCTGTTACAGCTATGCGCCAATCTTGGATGATGTTACATGAATGCTGCAATGGATGCCACCAATATTGGAAGCTGTTACATGACTGCTGCAATGGATGCCACCAATCCTGGAAGTTGTTACATGACTGTTGCAACGGATGCCACCAATCCTGGAAGTTGTTACATGACTGCTGCAATGGATGTCATCAATCCTGGAAGCTGTTACAACAGATGCCACCAGTCCTGTTGTTATACGACTGCNGTTGGCTCACGATCTTGTTCAAGGAGAGTTCTAGATTTTGTATTAATGATATCAAATGAACATCTTGAGAATCGGGGATTCTCAAGACTGTTCTATTTACATTCTACTAAATGACTCTGACTTTAAATAGCAGAGATTTTGTAATGAAAAGGATTTTTTTTTACTAGAGAAAGAAAATTAAAACTTATTGTACACAAACATTTTTGGCAAATGAATGAAAGAGTGGATTGAATTTCTTTAGCAAACTGTAACCTATTTCATTGAGTGGATTCAGTGAGAAGGAAAGGGCCCACCTTCCTCATCAATTCCCCTCTGTTTTGAATTCTAGATTAGTTGTTTTAAATGCGAATGATTTAACTGTTATACATTTCTAGAATACAACAGTTGTTACAGTTTAGTTCCTTCTTGTTAGATGAGCATAAACTTGTCTCGTGAGAATTATAGGTCGAATGTTGAACATTGTTGGTGAACTGCTTTCCCTTTTTCTGCATTAGGTTAAAATCTTGTTTCCAATAAGTAAAAGTGTGAAGCACCTTCTTGCAATAAGTAGATTTCCTTTCTATAAATAGTATAGAATTTCTTCCTGCAAAAGTAAATTAGAAAGTTAGATTAGAGTAGGAAATCCAGGGTTTTTATATATTCATCAGTTTAGATTGCAGTTATGATTTCAAAACTATAGAACTCTAGTTGTATTAGCACAATTATGTTAGTGATAATGTTTGTCTTCCCTAATACAATTAGATTAGAGATGCTTTCATAATCTAGCATAGACTGTGCACAATTATCTTGAAATAACAGACTTCCCTGGGTTGACAATTTATATTGAACAATGAACACTTTGATTTTCTATTCAATTAGACAATTAAAGTGCCCAACACACACTTTTCTTTGTGAAGGTCTATATGACTTGTGCTATGATGTGCTCCTTCAACACTTGAATTCCATGTGAATGTTCCTGTTCCATTATTTCTTTCTCTATTTCCAGCACTATTATCATTTGTTTTGCTTGCTCTTGCAGGGGCTCCAATTGAGCTTGTGTGGTATGTCATTCCTCCTGGATTGTATTTGCTTCTTCTTACAAGTTTTTTATATATTGTGAAACCCTCAGTCTCTCTGAGTTAGGCATTGAATTTTACCTATTCTTTATATCCTAGACTGCTGCATTCAATTGTTCTTATTTCTGATACAACTACTGGATCCCTTCATCTTATGGTAGGTTTTTCCAAAGTTGTGCGATCCTCTAATAAAGTTGTTCTATTTCTTTGACTACCAACGCAATATAATTTGTTTGTTTTGTGGCATGTTGCTCCCTTTCAGATCTGACCTCTGGAATTATGGTTGGTGTTAGTTTTCTGACCAACTCTACTATATCTTTCTTTTACTCCTCCATTGTCTACACTATATTCTTTATCTTTTCTTGTGCGTTTCTTTCTCTTGTGAGTGCATTGTCCAGAATTGTTTGAAAGACTTCTTCAAATATTTTCTCTAATCTATCTGCGTGTCATTTTTCCTCTTCATTTTGAATCTTTGTTTCCTTGATGACTGTCTCCAATACCTCTTTTTCTTCCTGGGTTTTCTCCAGGTTTGTTGCATCTATTCCACATCTGGATTGAAATTCTTATGCAACACTGACCTGTATTTGATAGAGCGTTTTTGTTAGTATCTTAGTGAATACCAATTCCAGCAGTGCCACATCCTTGACCTTCCTGTGCACCATGTCTTTGTCTATTTGCAACATATCTTTGTTGAAGATAAATATTTTTTTACCAATGTAGTGGTGTGGATTGTCTCCTCGTCATTCTGCATGGTATGTTCTTCCGTTGTTTGTTGTTGTTGGGTTTTCCCTTGGTGTTATGCCTTAGTGAATCATATTTCTTCAAGACTTTATTAACCTCTGCCAATTATTACATTATCCTCTCCCATTGTTTTTATTCCTCCTCATATTCTTCTATGGCATAGTCCTTTTGTTGGAAAATATTGAACAAGCAACGAATGCGTGTTGATGGTGGTTGTCATTAATGGCAATAGTGAAGATGGCAGAATAAGAGATTCGAACATAAAGCTCGGGAGGAACAGGATGGAAGAAGACGCACGTAGAAAATCTCAAGATACAGGGGTCTGCAGAGGAGAAGGAAGATGGTGACTGTTGGATCCCATTTAAATTTCTCGAAAGGCCGATAGCTGTCAGATCTGTAGAAGATGTGCAGAGGTTAAGCGCAGGGGTTAAGTCCTATTGTTCAAGGATAAATTCGTGAGTGCGGACACAGACCAATCTCCCCAGATCCACCTGGATCTGGAACAAACTGTGACAGAATACTACTCTTTCCCTA
>JASDQU010207421.1:21648-36942 GCA_032191745.1 Picea mariana
ATTTGATCTGGAGATGGAAGCCACCATGATCCTATGTGATAACCAGTGTTTTATGGAGATGATTTTTTCTATGATGAGTTGAAGCACATAGCGATCTGACATCACTTCATTCATGATATGTTGCAGAGAGGATCCATAAAGCTCCAATATGTTAGCATGGATGAATAGGTTGTTGATGTGTTTACCAAGCCTTTATCGAGTGTAAAATTCGATCACTTTCGGGATAATCTTGGTGTAGTCCAAAAGGACCTCCCTTGAAAGGGGGAGTATTGTTGTGATGCCAACCCCATGATGATGATGTGCCAACCTAGTGTTGTGATTCTAGCCTTGTGCTGATGATGTGTCAACCTAGTGTTGTGATGCTAGCCTCGTGTTGATGATGTGCCAACCTAGTGTTGTGGTGCCATCTTTGTGTTGATGATGATCCAACCTAGTGCTGTGATGCTAGCTTCATGCTAATGATGTGCCAGCCTAGTGCTACGATGCCAGCCTTGGGTTGATGATGTGCCAACCTCGTGCTGTGATGATGTGTTCCAGCCTCGTGCTGTGATGATGTGCTAGCCTCGTGTTGTGATGATGATCCAACCTTGTGTTGTGATGAGGTGTTTCCAGCCTCGTGCTATGATGTTGTGTTACCAACCTCATGCTATGATGCCATCTTCGTGTTGATGATGTTGTGTTACCAGCCTTGTGCTGTGATGCCAACTTTGTGTTGATGATGTTTTGTTTCCAGTCTCATACCGTGATTCCAACTTTGTGCTAATGATATTCTGTAGTCAACCTCATGCTGTGATGCCAACTTTGTGATGTGATGCCAGCTTCATGTTGAATACTCTCAGCCTAGTGCTGATGTTGATGATGCTCCAGCCTTTGTGCTATGATATTGTTGTTGTTGATGTTGTATCAACCTTGTGCTATTATTAATGATGATGATGTATTAGTGTTATACTAATTGATGTTGATGCATATGATGATGATATTGCCACTTCAACTTCTTGCTGAAGATGATGATGATGATTATGCCACTTCAACTTCTTGTTGAAGATGATGATGTTACTTTAGCCTCATGCTAAAGATACTGATGATATTACTTTAGCCTCATGATAAAGAAGATGATGATGTTACTTTAGCCTCATGCTAAATATACTGATCATATTACTTTAGCCTCACGCTAAAGATGATGATGATGTTACCTTAGCCTCATGCTGATGAGGATGATGATGCTACTCCAGCTCCATGCTGTGAACGATGATGATGAGAAAAACTTATGATGATTTATAGATATGCCAGTCAATGTTCCAGATGTTGTTGATGTTGCTTCCCTCTCTCTCTCTCCTGATGATGTTGTAGAATACCCTTCTTGTTAAGGGGGAGTGTTGAAATATTATAACTGCAAAGCGTATTCTATTTTATTATTGATGTATTATTCATTAGATCAATCCCCTTTTGTGGATTGATCATGTCAGGAATTGTAAATGACCAAATCCACTTTTGCAGATTGGTCAAACCCTAATTGTAATATGCATAATGAGAAGTCGGACCCCATCATTAATTAAAGTGGTTATAACCACCTAGAAGGAGAAGTCGGCCCTGCGAGTGAAAAGAAACATCCTTTCATCACCTTCCAGATTGTATAAATAAAGAAGGCTAGCACCTCATTTGTTCACTCACTCACTTGTTCATCAGAGCGCAAGTTTGGAGCTGAAGTTGGAGAAGAAGGAAGAGAGAGAGAGGCACATTTCTTGGAGAGGACTTTCTGTAGTGTTTGGTTTAGTCTCTTGGCATTCTCTTGACTGTCTATATTAAGGAAGTTTTTTCTGGGTTTTCTCCCCCATGAGGGTTTCCCAGAATAAATGATGTGTCTCTTGTGATTGTGTATTTCTTAGTGATCCTATATATGCTATGGTTATCTAGTGAATTGGAAAGAAACCTAATAATAACATAAAATATAACACTCCTCTCTTACCGAGGTACCTGTGCACTGCCAGGTGAAGCATCCCATCGATCTAACCCCAGGTGCACAACTACCCAATGGGCCAGTCTGCCATCGCTCTCTGTTAGAAAACGAGGAGATCGAGAGGAATATCTAAGAAATTATCCACAAGGGGCACATACGCCCCAACTCATCGCCTTATGGGAGCCTAATCATGCTGGTGTAGAAGAAAGATGGGACTTGGCGACTATGCATTGATTACCGAACCCTGAATAAAATCACAGTCTGAAACCAGTACCTGATTCTATGAATCGACGATGTCCTTGATTAGCTCATGGGGCCCAAATACTTTAGTAAGATTGATCTGAATTCTGGCTACCACTAGGTCCAAATAGAACAAAAAGATGTATGGAAGAGTGCCTTCAAGTCAAAATAAGGTCTTTTGAATGGATGATCATGCCCTTTGGTTTGAAAAATGATCCAACAACTTTTATGGGGATGATGGACGATATCCTACAACCTTTCACCAATACTTTTGTAGTGGTGTATCTGGATGACATCCTCATCTACAACAAGACTTGGGCGGAACAGTTGCAACATATTCAACATGTTTTGCACACCCTGCAACAACACAAACTATATGCAAACTTGGAAAAATGACCCTTCAGCATGGACATGGTCCATTACTTAGGCTACATAGTTGACTGACATGGTGTGCATGTGGATCTAGCCAAGATCTAGATCATTCGTTATTGGCTAGCCCCAACTACACTCACTGAACTTCAGATCTTCTTGGGCCTTGTCAATTTCTATCGCAGGTTCGTGTTGGGATTATCTCATATTGCATGGGCCCTCAACCAAGTAACTAGGGGTGGCAGTTGTTATCAGTCTAGGAGTCCTTCTAGGTTGTAGCTCAAAGAAGCCTGGTAACTTAACTAATATATTAATGATTTACTCAAATGGATCAAGATGGAGGACTTACTCAAACCTCACTCACTCTAGACATGTATGAACATATTCAGATAGACAAGGATTTCAACCACAGATGTTCAGAAAGCTAATAAAATATGAATGTATGGAGAATACCTAATATACTAGCAAAAAAATATACACAAAGTACATATGAATGGCCAGATCTATTAAGTGAAATACTTATAGAGTCTAGTTTATGGATGTAATAACAAGCTGACAGTTATCATACATTAGATAAACATGAAACAATGACTGATATATTCTAGTACAAGTACATATAAGAGAGAAATGAAAATCTGAACATATAAATGGAAAAATAAGCTTATTTTCTGATATATATTCAAAAAGTCTTAGAAATACAAAAGTATATGGTCCAGTCTCCAAAGTTGAACCCCATATTCCCTAGAAGACATAAGCTTTATAGATTTTACAATAAAGTTCAAGATCCTATAAAATTGGATCTTACATCCTTAAAATAGAGAAAAATCAAATAATATGATACATATGATCTAATCCTAAATGAGGGTAAAACCTTTATCAAGTCATTTTCTGCAACTCCAATAGTCTTTGACATCTTCAACAACATGACTAAGCACTTTGAACTCCTTCTTTGACAACTGGGTGCTTGTTGACAAAAAAATAGAAAGGCCTTTTATCTTGTTTACCTTAATATCTGCCTTAAAATCTGGAAAGAGATATTGATCTTCATTAGTTTCAATTATATCATTCATTAGGAACCCCCCTTGAAATATTTGGCAACGGAAATCTTTGATTTGAGCAAAAATACTACCATTCTGCTTGTGTCTGTGCTTTCGGCAGCTAAGGAAGTCAAAACAGAGCATGGTTAGTTGTCACCTCTGAATGGAAAATCTTGTTAGTGGTCACCTCTGAATGGAAAATCTTACTGGTCACCTCTGAATGGAAAATCTTACTGCCTTTGTGCCATGAATAATCAATCTCTGGATTTGAATTCAGATATCCACTTGTCAAGTCATATCCATTTATAATGTTCCATATGGATTAGTAAGAGGCCTGGGAGGCAAATTATAGGTTGAAAATCCATGCATTGGATGAATAGGTGGGGGTGGCACTTGACTATAACTAACACTACTATTATCACTTGTTTGAGATCCACCTTGACTAAGCTGTGGATGTAATGTCTATGTATGAAGCGGCCCTTGTGAAGATGGATGGATAGTCTGAGAAGGGCTTCCATAATTATACATTGAAGGTTCAGATGAAATACTAGACATGACCCCCTGATAAGAAAATGCTTCAGGAGAAACTCCATGAGTTTGTCCTCGATAAATATTAGGGCGCAACTGAGCCTGTTGTTGAAAATGCAGTTGTTGAGAAAGAGATTGTGGTTGTATTTGTGTCTGTTGCTGTGGCAATTGTTGCACTTGCGACCGTTGAACCTGTGGTTGTACACTTGAGTTTGGAATGTTATGAATATGCGGTGGTTGATTCATACCAATTCCTTTATGATGTAGCCTTCATGATTATGACTATCATTCAAATATCTCTGATTTATAGAACTATATATTTCATTCGTTTTGGAAATGTCATCCTTCTCTTTTCCTGATAATGACTTAGAGCGATGGTTCACAGAGTTTAGATAATTTGAAGGTATGCCATGATGCTGTGACTGAAAAACAGGTACATTATCTTGTCTAGCTGGAAATTTTGATATAGAAACCGCTCAGGTCAACATCCCAAAGACACCAATTGTTTAAATACCTTGATAGTGGAATTCATGCCTCTTTTATTAGAACCATAGTAGAAAAAACAATAGGATTGTTAAGGACCCTAGACAAAAGCCAAAGATATTAACATCAGAGCCTGCAACAAATCCACGTCTTGGGTGAATGCTTGAACTGTTGACATGAAGACCTCCAGGAAAATTGACAGACCTTGACTAAGAACCAATCTTGTTAAGCTCTTGTCCTTCAACATCCAAACAATCATAACTGTCATACAACAAGTCCTTCATTGCGTGTGTGGATGTGTCGCAAACTTCCTTTTCTTGCTGGCGATGATACCTCTGCGTCGCTCTTCCTCATGGTACAGTGTCTTCTACCTGTCAAACACTTCGATATCCAAACTACGTTCACCATGGACATCTGCGCACACAATCATCTGCCTGGAAATCGGGCCTTGGGAAACCTGCGTTTTCTCTTATTTATTTGCTTCAATGCTTTATCCAATATGCACTGGATGTTTGAAGTTTGTAGCCTTTATATGCACCGGCGCATACATGATTCTTTCGATGAGTTGAGTGGTGTGTATGGAGCTTGACATTTGCGTTGGGCTATGTGTCGACTTGTGGCTTCATAGTATGCACTTTTGATATGTTGACTTGAGGTTTCTAATATTTCATATAGATTACACTTAGAACACACACACTTTTTCGCATTTTTTACCCATAATAAAAATATATTTTTTCATTTGAAAATATAAATAAGCATAAAACTAGGCTTTAGGAAAAACTGACAATGCTTTGGAATGAAGGTAAAAGCAATCAACGAGAGCTTTGATGAAGAAATGGGAGTATGACACTGGCCGAAATACCTAGGGGAATGATAAATCAAGTAGCATAAAACTAGGCTTTAGGAAAAACTGACAATGCTTTAGGAATGAAGGTAAAAGCAATCAACGAGAGCTTTGATGAAGAAATGGGAGTATGACACTGGCCGAAATACCTAGGGGAATGATAAATCAAGTAGCAAGTAATGAGGACATTCTCCAAAAAATACCATTTTTTTTTTATCGCTAATAACGATAAGCCAAAATTTATGTGGGGTATGTCCCAACAACAAGCCTTCGATGGCTTGAAGAATTGTTTTTTCTCATCCCCAGTACTTTCATTACCGGACCTGAAACATTCCTTTGAGATCGAGACAAATGCTTCAGACTATGTTGTGGACGTTGTTCTCACTAAAAAAAACCACCCCATGGCATATCATATTGAGACACTATCAGATGATGTCCATAAGTACCCTACTTAAGATAAAGAAATGTACTCCATTGTGAAAGCCTGCCGCCAGTGGAGACATTACATTATTAGGAAGGAGACAGTCATCCACACTAATCAAAATCCACTGCAGTTCATGTAGACCCAAGGAAAATAGCAGAATGACCGCCATCAGAAGTGGTCCACATACTTACAGTAGTTGCACCTCAACATAAAGTATAAAACAAGAAGTACCAGCCAAGTTTTTGATTGCCTTAGCCGACCTCTAGTCATAGAACTCACCACGGTTCTAGACTCTTGCAGCCACGAGACCTCCGGATGGCCCCATCTCTACGATACAGAACCTGAGTTCTTCACCACCTACGAAATGTTGGGCAGGAACTCAGTGGTCGCTAATTTCCATCTTCAATATGTGTTTTTGTGTCGTCTCGACCATATTTGCGTTCCATCAAGTGAGTGCGAGAAGCTGATTTGGGAACCTAACTACAGTTGGGTGGCAGGACACTTTGGTGTCAAAAAGACAGTGGAAGTGCTGCAGAAACACTTCTACTGGCCAAAACTTTGACATCATGTGGGCAAGTATATCAAGTCTTGCCCTGCCTGTGCTATTGCCAAACCGACCATTAAGAAATAGGGCTTGTACACGCCTATTCCTACTCTTGAAAATCCATGGGAATCCATCTCAATGGACTACATTTTGGGCCTCTCATCCACCAAGAGGGAAAATGACTGTGTTTTTGTGGTTGTTGACTGCTTTTCCAAGATGGTGATTCTTGCTGCCTGCAAGAAGAACATCACAGTAGAAGCGACTACCAAGATCTTATTTGAAGGAGTATGGGTACATTTTGGGATCCCACAAACCATTATCTCAGACTGTGATAGTTGGTTCCTCAACACATTCTGGTTGAACCTCTGGTCACTGCTGGATACCAAGCTCACCAAATCCACTACCTTCCACCCCCAGACAGATGGCCAAACTGATGTCCTCAATCGGATGATCGTACATATCCTGTGCATGTAAAATTCAAAACACTGCCATACATGGGATGAGAGTATTCCCTATCTCCAACATAGCTACAATCGAGCTCTGCATAGATCAACTAGCCACAACCCCTTTCAGGTGGGGCTGGGATTCCAACCATTGGGCCCCATGGATGTTTCACTACCCCTAGTGACCACCTTGTCTGACTCGTCCCTTGCTCCACCAGAAGGTGACAAAGCCACCTGGTTCATTGAGCAGATCCATCACATCCTCCAACAGGTTCTGGATATTCTATAGAAGTCTAATGCCAGGTATAAGCAACGCCATGATCAACATTGAGTGCCGCATACGTATCAGGTGGGAGACAAAGTTTGGTTGCACTTGCAGAAAGAACACCTTAAAGGGCCCCATCGGAAGCTTCGCCCACTCCATTATGGGTCATACACCATCACCAATGTTTTGGGTGAAAATTCTTTTGAGCTCAACATTCCCCCTTTCCTTGGCCTACACCCAGTCTTCAATGTGGCTCTCCTTCGGACATATTTCCCACTATTATTGGACACCTCAGAGATAGCAAAGAAGTTGACACCAATAGAGATCAACCATGATTGCATGAAATAGGCATCCAATGAACATATTGTGGACACACAGATCAATGACACTCGAGAACAAAAGATCCAGCTTCATCGAGTCGTCAAAGCAGGGTAGCTCCTGCATTAAGGCAAGTGGCTCACCCGACGAAAAATTCAACATAATTTCCTCATCTAATGGGGGAACTCAACGCAATGGAGAAAATTACTTCCTAAGGAGGGAGGATTGATCCAGGTGGATATCGGTGGCTACCCACCTTTTCCAACTCGCTCAAAACAATTTTTTGGCAATTTTGGCAATTTACTATTTTTAGCAATTTTAACTTCCGGGGCCATTTTGAGGGCCTAAATGAAGGTTTTTTAGGATCAAGCTTCTCAATGATAACTGAAGGAACAATTGAGCCCCCTAAATGAATATCCTCGAAGATACCTTTCAAACAGGATATCATGTGCCTAAAACAAAGATCGTATGCAAAAGTTACGACCATGGGAAGTTGATGTACTCACTTAGCCAAACGGGGCCCACATGACTTTTGTCGCTTCATCTCCTAAGGTTAGGTTTTTGGATGTCTAGGATTTTTGACATTCCTATTTATTGTAAAAATTCCTTTAGAGCCACATTATAATCATCTTCTTGCGAATGAGCGCAACCATCACATCTCTTCTCAGAGATACGCTGCCACCATTCCAACAAGCTTGTTTTTCGCTGCATTTTACAGTTTCAACTTATTTCGTTATTGAATATAAAACCAGTTTTACTATATCTCTGGTATTATGTGTTAATCATATTTTAATAATCTGTATTCATTTCGTTCTTCTCATAAAATCTAAATCAGTCTTTCTACTGTTTGTTCTTCAATTATGGAGCTACGACGACCGAATATTGATAACTGTTTTTTTCACTTAAAATAGACAGCTAAGTGGTTCTTCAATATAGGTTCCTAGGTTGTTTGGTAGGTGAGATTTCATTTATTCCTCATCCATCATGTGAAGTGGTCTTCTCACTATATAGGTTCGTAGAGATTTCTATGTTTGAGAAGTATTGGAGGTTTATTGTAACATTTTTAAAGATTAATGAAGTGGTTCATATTTTACAAAAAATGTTTTTCCTATGTATAACAAGGGTTCTACCACTAAAGATATGGGTTTTCTTATTTCTTGTGTTTTATTCTTTTTATTTGTTTATGTTAATGGTGGATGTTCATAGAAAATTAGATGAATATTGATAAAATATTGTGTCCCTTGTATTTTCTTCCTATGATTTGCTTGTGGTTAATAGTGAATCTTCACTAGAGGATTATTGATAAGTGTTTTTTTTTCACTAGAGGATTATATAGTGTTTTTTTTTCACTAGAATATTAATGAAGTGGTGTAAAAGGATTGGTAGTCATGGGAGACTAATATCATATGAACTGATATAATCTAATATAATAATAATAATAATAATAATAATAATAATAATATATACTTATATTATTACCCTATACATAATTATAATAATAATATATACTTATATTATTACCCTATATAAGCTGATGGGTATGTACAAGCATGACGTTATGACTAGCCATTATTGTAATGTAATATATATGGAAAGCACTCATTACTACGCAGTGATTGGATTCATGTTATGCATAAGAGATCATGGGTTAGTAACTCCATATTGAACACAAAAGATTACCTTATTTGATTCATTACTAGTATAGTGTATTCATTATAAGGAATTTGTATGATGTTTCAATTATATAAGGAATTACTAAAAATGCATATATTTCTTTTGATACATATATCATACATCAACATAGAATTTTTTTACATAATTGTACATATAAACAAAAAATAGATTAAATTATAAAAGATCAATGATTAATTCAAATAAAAAATAATGTTTGTGCGGGAAATTATCTAACTCATTGACATATGCATTGAAATGCAACCAAATCTATTTTCCAAGTCGATGTGTTATCTTAGTGCACATCACTCTTTAAAAGGATATGTACTAAGATATTCATCAACTTGAACATGCTCGAGAGCAAGGTGTTAGATTTTATTTTTCTACCCTTTTTCAATATAGAGATTCAAGGCAAGAAATGCCCTTATTTGCATATTATATCAAGAATACATAGAGTAATTGATCAATCAATATATTGTTGCAACTTAGTATTGGTATAGATAATCATACATATGATGTTCAATTAGATAAAACAATATCCTAAATAATTTACTGTAAAAAATAATGTTTTTTCACATAATCACTACACAAATATAACAATTCTCCCTTGTGCATTTCCACTATTTCTCAAACCAAGCATCTAGGGTTTGCCTATTTTTTTCCATGGATTTTTTTATATTTTTCATTCAAGTTGAAATATAGATACATTTTTAAGATTCCTTAGAGAGATATTATGATTCTTAATATATAGTTTATATTAAAATTATCCCTAATTAATGGACTATCATATATTATATTCATACAAAATATTATCATATATACTATATCCTATCAACTTAAAACAAATAAGTGTTTAGTGAAAACAAAATCAGAGCATATGACGTAGCATATATTCTATGCTCTCAATTTATACATGTATATCAATAAAAAATAGAACAATAATCTATTTTTTGATGCAAACTCGTGTTTTTATTTCTCTTGGTCAGCCATAAGCATCATAGGTTTCAAAGATTCAAATATTTGTTTTACTAATTAAAATACTAGAATATACAATATGCCAATTCTTATCATGAGCATGTCAAGGAATGTGAAACCGATGTTCTTGATTGATGCAGACCCCCTCTCTCTCCTTGGGGCTGCTTGACCTCCTGGTCAAGGATCTTCACAAAGCTAAGCCGAATTAGCTCCTCGGGAACCTGCTAGCCCAGAAATAGGTTTAACAAAAGCCCCTTTATCACCTCAGGCGCATGTGATATGGAACCCGCAAGCCCTTTTCTTAGCGCTATTTAAAATTTTAAAACTGACGGGCACTATCTCCTTCTACTAGCCCCTCTCCATAAGTGACCTTGGGCTATGACCTAGTTCTAAACCTCCTAAAGCACGTCACAACTTCAGAAATTGTGGAAATAGCTGCAACATTTTTCCCCAAACCCTGAACTGCGAACTCACCTGGATGATTGACAATTCTCGCTTATCCGACAACCAACGGCTGTGATTCTCTTTGGACTTGGGTGTTCGGGAGTTCTGAATGTTCCAACATCTTTTTCTCCCAAAGTTCTTCACACCTAAAGTGACAGATCGAGTGCCACGTGATCACCTCAATCAACAACTGAGATTCACCTTTCACTCAACTTCAGACGACCGATAGTCAATGCTCCTCCATGCTCACTCTCCTGGAGTGTTATTTCTCTGGTGTGGATCTTCGTGCTCCACATGTCCCTCTACTCATTAATGGATCTTGTTGATTTCGGCCTTTGGGGCTTGCAATCTTCATGATTTCAGTCTCCTCTTTCTCCCAAAGCGTCCTATCACCGAAGTGATGGATCTGACGCCACATCTTCCAATGATCAATGACTGAAATTTTCCTTCTATGATCTAACGACACGCGTCTACCTCAAGCCAATGAACATGATCTCCTACGCTAGTTCGACCTTTCATATTTTTGGTTTCTCCACCTTGCCTTTTCCTCTAAAAGATTCTTCTTTAGAAGTCTGTGGATCTCTTCCACATGTCCTCCCTAGATCCAACGATCTAGATTAATTTAGGTCTTCATCCTTTAGGAGTTTTCTCTCCTCCTACCTTTATTCCTCCTCAATAGAGAACCAACGAAGCATTGATTGAACGCCACATGTCTTGTTCCAATGGAGAACCAGGATTTCTTTGACTCCTAGATCTTCGAGAATTATTCGTCTAGACTTACCTTTTTCCTTCTCAAGTGCTATTCCTCTGTATCTTTGAATCTGCTGCCATGCATCCCCTGGTGATCAACCTCCATGATCTATTTTGTACTTCGGGCTTCGGGGATTTTTGAAGCACAACACCTCAAATCCTCTAGAGTGTTCCTGCATTGAAGTGTAGGATCTGTTGACACCTGTCCCTGTAGGATCGACGACCCAGATTTACTTCGAAACTTTGGACTTCAAGAGTTTTTCACACTACAGTCCCACTTTTCCCTAAAGTGACTTTCTCCGAAGTGCACGGATCTTCACCACATGTCCCTTCTTGATCCAACGATATTGATTTACTTTGCCACTTCAGTGATTCTGCACACTACTCACCTGGAATCTCTCAGAGTGTGATTTATTCTAACTTTTAGATCTTATGTAACCTATCCATCTGGATAATGGATGGTCTCGATCTACTTCGGGACTTTGGGAATTCACGAGTCTGCTCTCCTTTGTACTTAAAGAAAATTTAAAACCCATGCACTTACCTGGATCCAATGATTGTTGGTCCTTCGTGCCTAGATTTGACAGCTAGGATTTGTTCCTCCTCTCTGCGCACTTATTTGGAGTGTCTGGACGTGGATCTAACAGTCCATATCTCTCCCTACAACTGATCTGACAGTTGATGTTGCTTCTCCTCCTGAGCTTGTCTACGTTCTTCCTAAATTGGAAGAATTTACAAGTGTTCAAAGGTTTCGGCCTCTGAACCTTTTCCTTCGAACCCGACTACCTTGGGTCTCATTATTGATTTTCCTCCTGAGCTTCTGGAAATGAAATTTGACCTTGGCCCTGGCGCACACTTGCGCTCTGTGTGCAAACTTGCACTTTCACTTCTAATCTTTCAGCTTACTCAGAATTCCCAAGGGGTCTTGGCCCTTCTACTTCCTTAGAATATTTTTTGTGCACTCCTAGCATGCTATGAGCTCTTCCTCTTGATATTTTTTAACTTGAAACAAGTTCACACCTCTTCTCTCTCCTTTCTCTCGACGAAGTGTTTTAGACAACTACTTTCAACACTTGTCTAAGTGTTGGCCTGGTGCACTCCTTGCACATGTCTTCTTTCTGAATCCTGATCTATTTCAGGTTCAGTAACACACTCCTTGCATCCGATCAACGCACACTTGCAAAGCTATCCTACATAGTGTTCATCAACTCTATTTTCATATGAGCTTCATGATCCAGATTATTTTCGGCATGAAATGAGAGCGGAGATATAATAAAGAAATGCACAAAGATATCACATATATCCAATAATATAACAGAAATATGTCAGAGATGTAACCATAAACACAGAGATACAGTAATACATGATTTCTATTAATGAAAGAAATGTACAGAGACTATAAAAATACAGAGTGAAAGACTCTAGAATGGTGGTAGCTTATCTATGAGAAGAGATGTGATGGATACTCGCATTCACAAGAAGATGATTACAATGAGGCTCTGAAGGCCTTTTTTCAATAAAAAAGAATGCCAAAAACCCTATACATCCAAAAACCTAACCCAAGGAGATGAAGCACCAAAATTCATGTGGGCCCCGTTTGGGTAAGTTAATACATCAACTTCCCGGGGTCTTAATTTTTGCATACGATCTCTGTTTTAGGCGTCTAAAAGATCGTGGGAAAGGTATAGCCGAGGAGATTCATTTGGGGGGCTCAATCATGCCTTTGGATATCGTTGAGAACCTCTATCTTGAAAAACCTTCATTTGGGCCCTCAAAATGGCCCCAGAAGTTAAAAACTGCTAAAAATAGTAAATTGCCAAAATTGCCAGAAAACTGTTTTGAGCCAGTTGCAAAAGGTGGGTGGCCACCAATATCCACCTGGATCACTTCAACTTCTCAGACCTTAGAGGTATCTGTTCCTTTTTTCCTCGAAGGGATATTTGTGACCTCTTGGCAACTTCTACTCAATGCACACTTGCAGAGCTTTCCATAGTATTCAACAACTATGTGGGTATCTCCTCCTGGACACCCTTATTTTCTTAGAACTCGAAACATAGTCCACTTGTGAAAAATTGCACCTACTCAATTCCCTCCTAGAAGAGCTCTATAGAGTGTTCAACAACTCTGTCTTCTATGCTCTCTCTTCACAGTGTTCCCCTCCACGGTGTTCAGTAACCTTGAGGCTTCTCTCTCTTTGATATTGTGAATTATCTTGGTTTTCCCTCCTGACACATTATTCTCTGAACTCGAAGCAGAGTTCAGATACACACTCCTTGCATTGGCTACAGAGTTCAATACTCTATTGCGCACTCCTTGCAGAACCTAAATAACCCAGAACAACTCAACAACACTCAAACATATAGTGAATTCTATCTTAGTCCTACAGATGGAACCTATTCATACATCTACAACATATGCATACATAACACACAGATAACATTCAAATTCATGCATAAAACACATAAACACCCAAAAAACTCATAGGCCACAAAAATTGCTCTTTCTATTAATCTGAATTCATAATTACAATGTGTGCAGGCTGGACTGCAACAAAGTATCAACTCTTCTCTCCTCGTCTTACAATGATTTACAATCAACTTTCAACAGCCTCTACTGGGCATACGTTACAATTATTTCTACAAGAGGGTATCCTCAAGATTTTCCCTCCAACTATTCTAGTGGTGTCTAATCACCATTTACAACGCCTAACTACTGAGGCAGATTACATTGAATGAACATCTATTCTGAATTAGATCTAGATTAGACTACAACTAGCCATTAAAGGAGACTCTCACTCCTTCATGTACAAATGCAACAACTTGACACTACTCAACCTTGCAACATTTTATTGCATTTAATCTTAGATTTAAAATTTAAAATTGAGGCCAAAATGAGAGGGTTGGCACTTCTCCCCTTCTTGAATGTGCACTAATGTGCTGAATAGATGGCACTTTTCTGAGGTGGAGCGATGCTCCTTCATCATTGATGATTGATATGGCATTAAAGATTGGAATCAATAGAAAGATTGACATGCCTTATAACCCTCTAGTGTAATTCCTACAACCCTGAAACCTTTTAGGTTTAGAAAAGAAAAGAAAAACCAACACAAGAAAAATAACAAAACCCACATATAATTGATATATATATTAGCCTAAGCATTAGCAAAATAGAAAAACATCAATACTATATTGTAATGGCTACAACCTTAAACACTCTAGGTCTACAAATTGGTTCTACTAAAAAAACAAAATGCATGTGAGTACTAAAATAACAAGAAAACCCATATGACAATAATGGACTGTAATGGATACACCCTTAAACACTCTAGGTCTACAAATTGGTTATACTAAAAAAAAAACATGCCAGTACTAAAATAACAAGAAAACCCATATGACAATAATGGACTATAATGGCTACGACCTTAAACACTCTAGGTCTACAAATTGGTTCTACTAAAAAAAAAACATGCCAATACTAAAATAACAAGAAAACCCATGTGACAATAATTGAGTGTTTATTTAAGGATATCACTCCAAGAGAATCCAACCCTAGACCTAGAATTCCAGATCAAAAACTATAATATGAAATTGATTACCCTGGGATGAACCAGAATTGTAAATGACATGAAGTCACAATGGAAGGGAGAGGTGTTTAAGAGAAAAATAGAATTGGAAATGTAAATAATAAATTTATCATTAAATTTTAAAATTGAGCTAGTACATAGATGATACACTAGAACTAGGCATGATTGCTTCCAAGTCTCCACGTGGGTAAGCTCCAACTTCAAACCATGCCAAATATTTTGAGAATTGATCCCACTAAGTTAGGTTTGTACATTTCCACTAAATCAAGTTCATGAGTGAGTAAGTAGAATGACATGTTCAAAATTGAGTGAATGAGAAATTTTGAGTTGAGTTGTATGACACCCTGACAAATCGTACAATAAGTGGGTAGCATATTAACATAGTGTAAGTGGGTGGCATATTGACAAAGACATGTTAG
>JASDQU010207421.1:36959-50043 GCA_032191745.1 Picea mariana
CTGTGTGGATATTTGAATACACATTCTTCTAGATCTTATGTGCTTATCAAGCTTCCACTAATTCATTTTGCATGCGTATGCATTGCATCAAACTTATCGTAAATTTTAACCATTGTTCATTTCATTTCTTAAATTATGGAATGTATACATCACTTGTTTAAATAAATCATAATGGTATGCCATCTTCAATTATTCATTCATGATCAACTTTGAACATTTTCCATTTTCTAACTTTTGCTTTTTTTCTTGATTGAACTTCTACTAACTTTATGTGTGTTGCACATACCAAATGAATATATTGACAACTTATGAAATATGACTGGAAGTCATGAAAGTGAACATAACTATCAGTTTGATGTGTTTCTTGAAAAAAATAGCCTTTCAATACGATGGATCCGCTTTCATATATAAAACTGTTATTATAAAAATCTTCTAATAACCTCATCTTTTGTTCTGTGCATCGCATCAAATAATATTTCACATTTTCAGTGTTGTCTACAAGTGCAACCATGGCAAAGACATCTCATGCAAATAATTCAATATGTTCCAAAAATTAGTTTGTGTTATATTAACACACATGCACATGCCATTAAACACGTCTACACATAAATTTTATATATCCAACTTACAAGTACATCTACAAGTTTTTTAAATATTTAACAAATATGTTTTCAAACAATTGTAACATAAAAATTACCTTCTCAAACAAGATCAAAAACTCTATCGCCATCAACTGACACTATAGTTTCATTTGATTCCATCTCCTCTGATCTTGCAAGTGACATTTTCTCTTTTATATTAAGTTCGGTATGTCTCCAAGATTTAACATATTCTACATTTTTGTTTTCGCAAATCTCTATGGATTATGTGTCCTCTATGCAAACTGAACAAAAACAAGACTCATTTCTTCTATCAAATGCAAACACATTTTGATAGCGTTTTGTTTTAAATGAATGGATTTTTCGTGTCCCATGTATTGTACTTGCTTCATATGGGATTGATCTATTTACATCTTGGATTCCAACATACAAAAAATACATGCATATGACAAGAACTTGTTAACTTGAAATCTATCAAGAAGATGACTGAAGATCATATAAATTTGATCACGTGAATAAAAATATCATGTGTACATGTGTAACATGTATATATAGACACATATGTACACATCCCTTAATGGATTATTTTCATGTCTTGGTGCCATTTTGCACCATTCAACAACTTGATCAGTGAATTCAAATTGATTGGCATGAGGGTTCATTTGATACCTTCGAAGTGCTCATTTTACACATGCCTCTGCATCGTCGTTCTCTCATTTTCCCTGACCAGTCTCAAAAAAATTCTAACAATGTGTAATGTTTGATTTCTTATGAAGATGACACAACCAATATAATGATCATGAATATTTGAATTGACCAACACATCCATGTGACCATATCCAATGTCAATCGAATCCGATCCCGTGTTCTTTCAATGAATCATAAAATTTATCAAAACAATTTTTTACATAATGTGTGTCGTGCTCGATCATCACTTATATAAAAGTGCTATTTTTTAATAACATGCCGATCGTCATTGGTGCTTTCTATGTTATCAAGACTCTGTTGAGCATGTTTATATAGAACGTGGACAAATATAGTGACTTGATCAGAATGATAATATTCACTATGCATTTCTTTTTGTGCAAAGAATGTGTAATTCTCTGCAAAATCAACTACAAACAAAATTGTCCCTGGTGGAAACACTTCATGAGATTATTTGAATTGTAGGTCTTGTCATTGATCTCTAAGTGAATGCTTGGTGTATTTATAAATTTATTCTTCAAACTTATTCAAAAAATCTATCATGTACATATTTTATCTACTTTCAAATTAATCCTTTTGAAAATAACATTTGAAGAATGTGGAGCCGTGTTGTTGATATATTCATATCTCTTCCAATTGACTGTTATATTAGAAAATGATTGATCATTCATATCAATAGGATACTTTGAGTGAAACAAACTTATATTTCCACAACGATCACATTTATTTCCACCAACACATTTTTTATGGTAAAATAATTCATCACCTTCTCTTTCACATAGAATTTCAGATATAAAATCATGGAATGTGAAAGGAGGAGGTGAACTTGGCCATAAATTTTTACCAAAATCAAGAAAAGTGTCGTAATATAACTCAAATTCCACATGATAATGACAACAACAAGTGTCACTAACAATGATGGGTCTAACAAACCATAGTTTTTGTTCCACAAATGTATTGATGGAAATTTTAACTTATGTGTGCTCTTCTTTGAACTTATTGAACAATTCTATTTGTGTCATTGGAAATATATGTTTTGGATGTTCATATTGTTTTGATGCTATTCTTCGTCACAACACATCCCTTGTATGTTTTGAAACACGAGATTCTGTCAACCAACAATTACGGGATGATTCTTTAACATTTTCTGCAAGTCTATCCTTGTAGGGTTGTCTAGAAATCATTGTCCAACAAGCAAGTTCATCATGTGCATCTATTTGCAATCGAAATTTTCTATGTTTGTACAATGTTTTTCTTGAGGTTCCCATTTCTTTTTCCATGTGTTGTGTCAAACGATCTTTTATATTGCTAGATGATATGATTGTTGTTTGTATCATTCTACGTGCAACATTGACATATTTTTTTCAATATTTTCCAAAAGCTTTTAATACACTAGTTATATTGTTAAATGCATTATGTTTCTCCTTTGTACCTTTTGTTGACTTTTGAATACCCAATAACGATGTAGCTTCTTTTAAATTTCTTGAATTTACAAGACAAAGTAAAAGCTGAGCTTGTACTATTACTGATTCATCTTTGAAAAAAGTATTATACATATTCTTAGTTTGATATCTTATATAATACTTAGCTTCTTTCTTCCCAAATTTGACATTATCAACATTTTCTAATATTTCATCATCAATGTTGATAGATTCTCCTACATATTTCAATTTCAAGTTTATATTAAAAAACAAAACCCGAACATAAATTCACTAAACTATATACAAGTTTTCATCTTGTATTATCTAAATTTATGTACATACCTATAAGTGATTCAAGTTCTTATTCAATTTCGGTTTCAACAACTTCATCGACGTTATGAAAAAAATCTATTCATATTTTTTGAACAACATCAAATCAGAATTACAATCAATTATATTAAACAATAATTTAAATTTGAATTCTATACTTTTAATATAGACGATATGTGCATGCATACTTGGTTGGACTTCTTCTTGTTGAAAATCTCTATTTACATCATCATCATTTCTTTCTTCAATATTTGCACGTTCTCATTTATTTCTCCAATAATTCTCTTTCCTTTGTTCATTATGGTGAGTTTTGTCTCGAGTGCGATCAAATTTTCTCTTGCACAAACTTTTATTTCCCATGAGTATAGTTATCTGTAAAAAAAAATTAAAAAATCAACATTTCAGAATAGTCTCAGAAAAAATTCATTGTCACAAAAATTATTAAAAAATAATATCGATAATTTTATGTTCAACAAAGGATTCACCTTGAAAAAATGTTCAACAAAACCTTCACTTTGAAAAAATGTTTAACAAAGCCTTCACCTTGAAAAAATGTTCAACAAAGCTTTCACCTTGAAAAAATGTTCAATATTTAGCCTTCAGTATATAAATTGTTATTCCAATAAAAACTTGAACTTCAAAAAACTAAACTTTTTTTTTGCATTCAAAACATCAACTACATTTTTCAAAAAAATGAAAAAGATGATTCAAAACTTTGCTTAGGTGTTCTACAAAACCATGAAACAAGCGAGTGAATTGTGTTAAATTGGTTAGGCCAAAAGTGTATTTATAAGATTTGGTGCCAAGTGAAATGAAACAACATGTCTCTTCATTGTGTCGGGTCGATGGAATTCTCTCACCCACCTTTCGTCTGAAAAATAATTGTTTCAGCCAAAAAGCTAGGAAACCGTTTATTTTTTACGGATTCCATTAGAATTACATATTTCTGTCGAAAAAACTTTCTTTCGGCCGAAAAATAGCGAATGAGAATGTTTGAAGGAACTTGAGAATTCCCTATAGCTTACCTGAACTTTGGAGGTTGCAGACTCCTACAAATACTCATAATTTATTTTCGATACCAACATTTTCAAAATTGAATCTACTTTCAATGGATATAATTTTTTTTCATTTTCATTATTTTTATCTAATTTTATTTAATTTAAAATAAAATTCATTGCAAAATATTTTCAGGTGACATTATGATTAAGTGAAATGAAATATCTGTATCTCTAAAAATATAAAACGAAAAATTTAGAAAAAATTATATTCAGAATCCTTAAATTGTTCTTTTCAAAAGGGTATTTCTATATTTTACTTTTAAGTAAAAATTAAGATAGATACAAGGTGGGGGAAAACATGTGTTTAAAATCTGCAACATTTTTATCTTGGTCAACTTAAAAAAATTTAATAATGGCTACATTGTTGGGAAAAAAATTAACTCATTATCATTCCTTTCATGTTTAAGGAACATATTGTTAAACAATTGCCAAATTGACATATCAAATATCAATAAAAATAATTTGAAAAATAGTCAGTGGAAAGCTAACAAAATTATTCACAAGTTTTTTTTTTACTGTAAATTGAAATTATAAATAAAAAAACTACTTTTGTATACTGGAAGTTGAAGCACTTGTGAAGATATAGTTTTTTATCTCATAAAACAAGCAAAATAGACACCCATCTTCATGGTTGAGCATGACCTTCAGTATGGTTGACCTTGGTTGACCATGACCATGTTTGACAATGGTTAACCATGTTTGATAGTTGTTCTCCATAGATAACCATCGCTCACCATGACCATGGTTGACCATGACAATGAATGACATTCACCATGTCTCACCTTAACTATGACTATGGTTGATCGTTACCTTAACTATGGCTGACTATTGTTGACCAGGACCAAGAGTATGGTTTACTATGGTTGACTATTTTTTTCCATGGTTTGCTATGGTTAACCATGGTTGAGCTTGACATGGAAAAAAGTTGAGTATGGTTGATCATGGTTGACCTTCACCATGGTTGACTATGGTTGACCATGCCCATGGTTAACCTTTGTAGACAGTGTGGAGCTAATTATGTTGGGAAATGTTGAGTACGTTTAACCATGGTTAACTATGGCACTACGACATTGCAATGTCGAATAGGTTTTCTTTGTCACATTACAACATCGGGTTTTGTTCATCACATGACATCATAAGGATATGGTCATCACATTGCGACATAAGGTTTTTTGTTTGTCACATAATGGTGTTATTATAGGTTTGTCACATTCCGATAATGGGATATGTTCCTCACATTGTGATATCGGGAAATGTTCATTTCATTGCATTATTTTGTTATGTTTGTCAAATTATGATATTCGGTTGTGTACATCGCATGACAACAATGGGTTATGTTCTTCACATTGTGACGTTTAAAAATATTTGTCACATTGTGACGTGGGGATATGTGCATCACATTACAACATGATGATATGTTTGTCACTTTGTGACAACAAGGCTATGTTCATCACATTGTGGCATTTATTTATGATCGTCACATTGCGATGTTAGTATGTTTATTATATTGCAACGTTTCTATGTTCGTCACATTGTGACGTTATTATATTTATAACATTACTATAATCATCATGTTGAAACATCCAGTTTTTTTCTTCAAATTGCAATGTTGGGTTGTTTCGTCTCATGACAAGGTTGGTTTGTGTTAGACACATTACGAAAAGGACTTTTTGGCCATGTTTTTTATAAAAAAATCTAATAAAGTATTCCCTTTATCACAAAGATAGGAAATTTGAACTATTGTGATGTATTAAATAGAAGGAAACTTAGAATAATACTTGTTGTAAGGAGATTGATAGCAAATCATATTGAACTTTACAAATGATGATTTTTACTTGTTCTAAAGACATTGATAGAAATTCATCTTCAACTTTGTACACGATGAATTATACTTGTGCCAAGGACATTGATAGTAAATCTGCTTGATTTATACTTTTTTTAAGGACATTGATAGAAAATAACTTAATAATTTATACTTTTTATAAGAACATTGATAGGAAATCTTCTTGAACTTTGCAAATTATGACTTGTTCTAAGGATGTTGATAACAAATTTAGTGGATTTATATGTTACAAATGGCAATTTATGTTTGTTCTAAAAACATTTATAGGAGATCAACTTGTTTTATACTTTGCAGATGACGATTTATACTCATTCTAAGGACATTGATAGAAAATCAACTTGAAATTTGTAGATAATGATTAATTATTGTTATAAGCACATTTAAGTACACCACACATGGATCATAAAATGTATACAATGCACCACAATACAAAGTATGACCATTGTACATCATATACATTTTATGATCAAACAAAGCATAAAAAGTTTTTTTTGGAACAATTTCTTTCCCAAAGTAGAAAAAAACAACTCACACTTAGGATTGGGATTTAGAGCAAAATCATTTTTGTGCGAATTATTAATTGTTAAAAAGAGATGTGTTCGCACAAATATATATTATATACATTGTACATAAAAGTTTGTCTGAATATCATTTTGACTGAATACATATAGTTAATGCATATTATCAAATATATCAGTTCACACAGATATATATTATATACTTTGTATATTACAGTTAGCTCGAATATAATTTCAATTGAATACATATAGTTAGTGCATATTATCAATTTGATTGTATAAACCAAAAAAAAGGTTGAAGATTATAATTTTGATTGAACCTTTATTATAGGTGAGGAGAGTTTTGAAGAATTTTCCTAAATATGCATGTTGATTGTAGATATAGTATGGTTGCTAATTTTTTAAAAATATTTATTTAAAAATAAATATAAAATATTGATGTTTTGAATTCAATAAGGAAACCCCCTGATGGGGTGCCATGTAGCCAACATGAAAACCTTTGACTTAATTGCGTCTATCATTTCCCTCACATCCATTTCTCGTAGGGAGGGTAACATTCAAAAGTCATTAGAGCAGGCACAACAACTTTCTCATGCAGGTTTAATGGCTCCTTCAGTGCACGCGGATGACGATGGCACATGAGGCATGCGCAAGGTCATTTCATCTCCTTTGGTGCCCCTCCACTTTCTCCAGGTATGTTATGACTATTTCCATTCGGTTCAGATATCGTGTTTTGACTTTTCTCCTATCGTTCTCCTTGCTCTACAAATTCTCCGGCCACTTAGAGTCTGGTTCATCTCCACCACCATGCCATAGGAGTGTGGTAAGCCCAAGAGAGGGCCCTCTTGGTACAAATATGCTGCCAGGAATCAAATAATTTGTAGACTCTCCCAGGCATTTTTGACCTCTCTGATATGCCAGGATAGGGGGCATGACGAGCCTCCAATGGCAATTGTCAAATAAGAGATTCTAGTAGATCCAATTATAGTTCCATCGGCCTCCCTTATGTATACTATTCCAGACCCCCATGAACCACCTAGCACCATCCATTCCATCCCCGCTGCAACTTGTACCTTGGACTAGGAGACTTGCATAATTTAGGAAGAAATCTTGTCAGTCAACTGCTCATTGGAGACACCACCTCTCTCCTCAACTCTGGAGCGAGACTCGCACTCCACTTGTCTCCTCCTGCTAAAACATTTGGAACTCATCTTTGAGATACAAATGGATATGCAAGATCAGCTACACAAGCATACCCTGCATACATAAGCATACATTATGTATGATGTGCTCTGAGTTCGTAGAGCCAACAACAGTGTGCAACCGTATGTTTTCACTCCTCATGGTAGAACTCATGCCGAAACATGTTTCACTAGTTCATCCAATGCTTAGTCCTTTTTCTTTTAGCTATATGCATTGTTTTTGTAAAAATATTGTATAATTTTACATTTTCCTATTCATAATTCTCTCCTCTTGCTCAAACAATTTAGACCTTGAAATTCACTACCACTTACTCTGGTTTCCATTTGTTTGGTGAAATAGGTGACAATTTTTTGCCATGATCTAGATAGAACAACATGTCACCACCTATTCCGATTTCCACTTGTTTGGCAGAACATGTGGTAGACCTCCAGACATGGTTCCGTTATGTATGATTACAACTGAATTTTGAGACAATACAACTTTTTATTTACCAAAACAAAATATTCAATAAAAAAAACCATTACAATAAAATATCGCATTGATATCATTGTGTTGTTTTTGGTTTGTCTTTAGAGGATTTTTCCATAAATATGATGATAACATGATATTGATTTCCGCTTTTCCGATTTTTTTTTTTGTGTGAAGGTGTTCTCACATGTGATCATTGCGCGGTAATGACAATACAAACAAAAGCAGGTGTGTTCTTCTATTCAATCCATTTGTAAATTGTTATATTTCCTTTTACCTGAAGTCAAAGAGGCACATTCGATGAATGTTCAATCATGATTCATTCTCTCTGAGCATATCACATGGCCACTCTGAAACTATTTCCACTTTTAACAAGAGTTTTTCCAAGATAGAAATACAATATATTTCAATCTCAAGTATACATTGTATAATGTGCATGAAAAAAAATGCCATTAAGTTTTATTCATTTCAATCGTTAATTTATTTACACTTACAACAACATTCTAATTTTTTGAATGAAGCTAACTGGATATTATTGTGAATCTAACTTCAGTTTGTTTTCACATGGGCGAATCAAGGATAGGATCACCATTGATTTGCGCCTCTCAAAATGCAAGCACGCCTACCAGATGAGCATTGATGTATGCCATATGATGTAAACGAGTTCTTCCACATCTGTAAATGGGTCCTCCTCATCTGTAAAATAACATTCATATATATTACAAACCATCCTAACTGAATAAAAATCAATCATATATATATATATATATATATATATATATATATATGACATTTTGCAGGCCAACTTTTAAGGAATGGATAAATCTTCCAAGATCGTCTAAAATAATTAATCCTGCTTATTCTGGAGCTTTCTTTGAATTTTCTCGATGGTTTGCAAACCACTGTCCCATCATTCTATTGAATCCAATTCCAATTATATGGAATGAGGCCACATAAATTAATAATGTTTTAGTTATTATATGCTTATTAGTCCCTACCGTAGGCATAGAGGGACTATAGCGATCAATAATTCGTTGACTACATATTAGTTTGTCCTTTGACCACAAATATTTGCATAATATGTATTGTTGGAGTTAGGGAACTAAAACATAGATTTTTATATAATAAAAAGTACCATATATGTACTGATTTGATTGGATAAGAGATTGGAGGTCTTATTGCGAGCTTCGCTATTCCCAATGTTTTATATGGTAACATATCCAAACTTTTTTATCGTATACAATATTTTTGAATCATATATTTTTCCTATGTATTGCTTTAAGGGGGATCAATGCTAGCATTAGTTTGAATGTTTGTCTTAGAATTTTTTTCTACGTGAATATATCTGTAAGTTTTTATTTGTACTAATCATATTGAAATGTTTAGATATCCAAGATTTGTAGTGATTGAGAATTCCAAAGCTTATAACATCTTTTCCCCATGTATTTGTATTGAAATGTATTGACACTTTTTTTGAGGTGATTGAATAGGCCTGTCAGCTTAAATGTTTACATCATGCGAGGTCCTCCAACATCCATGATAGCTTAAATGTTTGCATACTGCGAGGTCCTTACACAACCTGACAGCCTTAAATGTTTATCTAAATACGTTTCACGGAGTACATTTTTCCTCGAAATTTTCCATACAATGGTGCAGTAATTTTGCACAATATTGTTGTCCACCGCCAGTTGAATAGGAATTCTATGTTTCATCCTTCTTATAGATTTGCAATGCAATTTAGTCATTGTTGAAGCTACATACATTGTTTACTGGTTTGTTGAGTGCTTCTTTTTCACTGGTTTTTCGGTTGCTGCTTGTTGTTGTTTGGTTCACAATTTGACCTGTGATTCTGCCTTTCATCATTTCAGAGTAAGTTTCCATGCAATAGTTTCATTTTTTGTTCCTTGTTTGATGTTCAGTGTTTGCAGTTTGGAAGTAAGAATGTTTTCTTATTTCTACTGGCATTGCCATCGTATGTTTCTGGTTCCTTTTGTGCTTTGGCTGCATTTTTCGTAATCATTGGAGATACATATGTTGTTTAATGGTTAGGTGGTGTTGCTTGTTTGCTGGTTCATTGGTTCATGGGTTGCTGGTTCTATTTGTTTGGCTCGGGTTTATGCTTTGGGGCCGTGGGTATGCAGTTGGGCATGTTTGTGCTTTCTCGTTGTTTTGGTTCTTGCTATTTTCTTTTTTTTGATTCGTGTTTGCAGGGTTGGGGTCATGCACTAATGGTTGGAGATGTTTTTTTTTTATTGGATTTTTATTGTTTTTTGGCCGCTTTACGGTGTTCAACCCCTGCACCCACAAGTCGACATGCAGTTGTGCTATTTTCCTTATTTTGCGAGGTCGATATCTATTCTACTATGATATTTTGCTGGTGCTTCAGTGTTGGCATGAAAAAAAATAGTTGCATGAAAAATACTTTGAGAAGTACATGTGCAATTGCAATATCCATTGTTTTTTTGTTAAAATAAAGCATACACAGGCTGAGTTTATAAACCATGTTTGGTCAAATGTGCCCATATGAGAATACATTCTCTTTGTCCTTTACACAAACTGGTGTGCCCACGATAATATCTGTCTTGTGCTTGAGATATGATATGTACAACAAAGATTCTGAAAAATTATATTTCCATGTGTGGAAGCATATCTGGTTAGTTTGCCATAGAAAACTAAAATCTTGTATCATGGACACAACAATCTATGTAGAGTATAAAGAACATGTATTTCCATCGGTGGAAGCATATATGGATGCTTTTCCACAGAAAACCTAGCTACAACCATGCAATTTCGTAATATTTTGTGTCTTGTAATATATTTTGGGCAGGGAAAAAGAAATTACACCTTCACAACTATGGATGGAGAAGCACAAAGGTTCATGTTTATGCCTATATTTTAGCATGTTCATTGAGTCTCTTTTACTGTATTGTACATATTACTTGTTTTCCGGTGCATACCGGCTTCCATTCATGTTCATTGTATTTTGTTCTTTCCCACATTCAAACAAACAAAATAGCTGGACAAAACGACGGAGTCTTGACTGCATCACTTGAAGAGGATATAGAAAGGTGCATGCTTGTATTGTTATTTCATATTGCATTGTTTTGTATTTCATTTATTATCTGTATATGTGTTCACCTAGTTTATTGTATCTTCATTACATGCATTCCTGCATACTAACCTACTTCATGTCCGTTGTGTTTTCACTGCATTGCTACATTTAAAAAAACATAATGGCTGGAGAGGACGATGAACTGTTTGGTGGGAATGTAGTTGAGGAATTACAGAAGTGGATACATATGCTCTTATTTCATATTCCAGTGTTCATTTTTTCATTTACTGTCTATATATTTGTTGTGATTGTTCTGCTGCTTTGCACCTTTTTTTTTATTTTTATTTTTTTCCCCTTCTTTTCTTCCTTCAAATATAATATATTCTACGTATTCTACTTGCTATTAAATTGGAATAATTGGACCTGTTTCTCTTTCTTTTACATGTCTGTGTTCATACTAACTTTCCTTCATGTCCATTGCATATTCAGAGTTGGTACCTTGGAAGAAATAGGTTGGTTGGACACAAAGATGAATTGTTATGTGCAACAATAAAGGGTTCTGTGGTACAATATTCTAAAAGGTATACCAACTGTGCTGGTAAATTAAATATACAAACAGGGTGTGGGAATATAATGTTAGACTTGAAAATTATGGCTTGGCAACAATGTCCCTTTCTGCCCTCCCTATTTCTACTTTTTCCATTTTCTATTATCCCTTTTGTTTTCTAATTTCTCTACTTAGTGGTATTTCTGAAAATGCCTTGGTGCACTGGTTGGCGGACTAACGGTTTCACATATACGGTCGTGCTTCTACCTTATTCCATACTTACCCACTTTGTCAATTGCGGGTGCAGGGCTGGTGGGTTCAAGATTGCTCCCTTGGCTTTCGGGGGTTCGTGATATACAGATTGGTCGTGGTGCCCCACCCTCACGCCCTGTTTACTGTTACACATTTTTCCAGTTAAAAAAATCACATACATACAATTTTACACTTATTTAGTCCTTTTGATGGATAGTATACAATGCATATGCTTGTTTAGTACTGATTTTCATCTGCACATGCTTGCATCGGAAAAATTTGGACTAGTGACATGGCCATGAGAAGTCAGTCATCCGAGACATCAACAGACCGTCAAGGCCAAAGGTAAAGATGCATACACTCTTCTCTTAGTATGTTTACCAGAAAAATATCCTCGGTTGTTTATTCATCTATGACATGGTGAATATGTTGATGTCATCTACAATGTATGGTTTGCAGTTCACAAGAAGTATCAACAAGTACAAGCGATACGTTGAACATAATGCATGTTCTGCAAACTAAGAGGTGTGGTTGCAAAACTCTGGCTCCATAGTTCATCGAAGCTATGCGTGTACTTGTAGATTTATGCCAGTGAAAGAAGAATACAAAAAAAAAAAAAAATGCACACTACCATTCACTTTAGTTTTCCTGTTCAAAAATTGTCACCAGGTCTATAGTTGTATCACCCAAAGTACTATCAATAAAGGTCTTAAACAACTGTCGAACTGGACAAGTGTTCATCGGGGACATAATGGTCATCTATAGAACCTACTTGGACAATGTAAACAAAACTAGATCCATTATGTGTCCTGACATGACAAAAAAGGAGGACATGATGACATTGACACTCACTATTCCTACACAGCTTCTCCAGAAACATGTAGAAAAGATATTGCGGGGTAAGGGGATATCCATTACAAATTTTAATATATTTTCCAAAACGGTATATGACCGTGGTGATTGTGATCGGATTATTTCGCTCAACGAAACGAGTATTGTGGAAAAAACTCTCGTTGTTTGTTCAGAATATCGTTTCGTCCCAGACGCGACTATCAACCAGATTACACAGAGTAGTGATATTTACCCAA
>JASDQU010207422.1:10291-26156 GCA_032191745.1 Picea mariana
TTGATTTTTTTCAGAAGCAACAATTGCATCTTGCAACATTTTTACTCGTTGTTCCCAACCTGCCTTTATTTTATTTATTCTACTACTATTGGGTAGTCCTTGCTAATTTCTTTGGTGGTCTGTAATGTTCCCAACTAGGCTAGGAGGGAATTTTAACATTTTATGCCCAAAATTTCTTGTTCTTATATGAATGTACTGTTAGCTTCTTATAGATAATTTGTTGAAGGAAAAATATTGTCAAACATATAGCATACATTCATTACACAAAAATGGAGCATATAATCGTTTCATCTTATTATCGATGAAAACTCCCAAAATTAGCACAATGATGTCTAATGGTTGTATTAATAGTTGCAGAATACTATTGAACACACAAATCTAATGGTTTCCAAGAATATACACAATATACTACATAAACACACAAGAAAACCTCGAATGATGCCAAATTGTGATGTCCATTGATCCAAGACTCACCAATCCTTACTCTGCTCTGCTCTAGCAATGTCGATCTGTAGTCAACCCCCTCTTGAGCTCCTCACAATCCCCATCTGGTAGATGGATGCAAGCCCCAATTCGCAAAGGTCCTCGCAGAACGATTGTGGGGCGTCTAGCGGGGCCTCACGAAACAACTTGTACTCAACCCATGGGGGTGTCCCCTTTAACAGATGCACGAAACCATCTTGGCACCTGCAGATATGAAACTCGTCCTCTTCCTGAAAATCACCACAAACACCCTTTTCAAGATTATATGCTTCCCAACTCCCTTCAATATGAAATCAAACACCAAATGAACTCCAATGAGAACTCCAGATCAATCCTCCTCTTGTCTAGCTAGGGTGGGTATTGCACCACTAAAACCAAACCTGTAGTGGAAGGGTTTTGCCAAAAAATCCAATGAAAACGTTGGCTATAAGATCACTCAATAAGATATCAAATCATAATTCCAAGGGGAAAGGTTACTCTATTTATCTTTCCTTTGGACCTTATAGATCTTTCCCTTGACCAAATCAAATCTTCACTTTATTTTCCCTCCAATTTCGTTTAAATATAATTGTTTATTTTATTTAATGTCACTTTTAGGATTTGTCATTGTTTTTACCTAGTGACACCAAATAAACCTCCTTTACTCCATTTTTCCTTGTTGATGATAGCCTATGGGAGTTGTATAGGCTATTGATTCATCTTCCATCATGGTCAATTGGAATGGGACATTATCTTCCTCCCTTGCCAAGATTACTTGTCCTCAAGCAATTTCATATCAGGGTGTTGTAAGATCTGCTCTTCTTCCCAGGTAGAATCTTTTGCGGGAAATCCTCTCCATATAACCAAGTAATCTCGAATGACCCTACTCCTTAGCCTCAATTACCTAACATCAATAATCCTCTCGAGAGATAGAACCAATTGTCCCTCCTCATCTAGTGGAGGAAGATCTATCGAAGCAGTGACCTACTATCCCGAAGCCTTCTTGAGGTAGGATACATGGAAGGTATTGTGGATCCTACTTTCCTCTAGTAGCTCCAGCTCATATGCTACTTCCCCAACTCTACCGATCACTTTGTAGGGATCGTAAAAGTGGGGCTTAAGAGTCTCTACATCACTCTTCCTCAACGATGACTGTATGTATGATTGGAATATAAGAAAGACAAGATCTCCAACCTGAAAGTCACTTTCTACCCTGTGTCTATCTGCATACATCTTCTGTTGATTCTGCGCAAACTGAAGATTTTCCTTCAAGATTCTTAAGATGTCCTGACTTTCCTATAACTAGTCCTTAGCCTTAGGAGCTCAGCTCTCTCCACGCTCCAAATCCAAAAAGCACAAAGCATCATAGCCATACAATTCCCTGAATGGGCTCATCTAGATGGACACGTGATGAGTGGTGCTATAGAAATGCTCCCTGATATGAAACCATTTTATACATGCCCATTGCTTCCCTGAAACATAGTTCCTCATGTACCCCTCGATCCATTTGTTTACTATCTCGTTTTTACCATCTTTTTGGGGGTGATAGCTAGTGATATGTGTCAACTCTGTCCAAGGATGATTTTAAGGATGGAAATTTATTTTAAAATGAAGAAACCTTGGCGAATCTTACTAATCCTTCATATGGCAACTATAAATGATTGGCGATATTTTTGTAAAAATATTCAAATTTCTAAGGATTTTATATAGTTTTTATAAATTTTTGGCGATTTTTAAGGTAAAATAATTTAATCCTATAGAATTTGGGCGAATCATTTTTAAAACAGCGAATCTCATTTTTGGAAAAACCATGGAAAATTAGCCCATGAGCGAAATTTAGCCCCTAAAATCATCCCTGACTCTGTATCGAATAACCTGAATAACTCCCTCCAAAACACACTGAGAAACATGCTATCACAGTCACTAACTATGTTCCTCAGAAGGCCATGGAGTTTGACCACCTCCCTGAAGAATAGATATGTTACCTAAGATGTGTTGGACTACGTAGGAATAGAAAATAAGTGCACATATTTATTCAACCTGTCCACTACCACGTAAATACAGTCCCTGCCCTACACCTTTAGTAATATTATGATGAAGTCCATGGAAATACTTTCCCACTTCTGCTTCAGAATCAGTAATGGTCGAAGCAGTCCTGCAGGATGTGTGAACTCTGACTTGTTCTGTTGGAAAGCCATTCACTCCTTCACATGAAAAAGTACATCCCCTTTGAGACCCTTCCATGAGAATATCTCCCTCATCTTCTTGTAGGTCTTCAGATACTCCCCATGTCTTGTGAGTGGTGCATCATGCGCTTCCCTCAAAATATTTTCCCTATGTGTGGACTCAGGGATAAGATAGATCTTGTCTTTGTAGTAGATGATCTCATATACTACCCTGTACTTGTGAACTTGAATACTACCTTCCATCATCTCACAAGAAAAGGTGTTCTTGGAGTATTCCACCAAGAGAATGGACTTCCAGTCTGCTAAGATATTTGTCATGGAGAAGGTTGTAGGTATCCTGGACAGGGCGTTAACAACTACATTCTTCTTTCCTTTTACATACTCAATGTCGAAATCATATGCATGTACCTTACTCACCCATTTATTTCACCTCTTGTTCAGGTCCCATTGTTCCAAGAAATATCGCAAGTTGTTGTGGTCATTCTGAACCATGAAGCATCCTCCTACCAAGTACTGTCTGAATTTGGCCAATGAATGCATGATGGCTAACATTTCCTTATCATAGATTGGGTAGATATTCTCAGGTTCCCTTAGATTCATGCTCTTGAAAGCTATCAGATATTGGTTCTACATCAATACTGCTCCTATCCCTTCACCAGATGTGTCATACTCTAGGAAAAAAGGATGTGTAAAATATGGAAGTGCTAATACTGGGAAAGTGCTCATGACCCTCTTCATTCTGTCAAATGCCACCTGTGCATCCTGTGACCATAGAAATTCCTCCTTATTGGTGAGGTTTGTTAATGGTGCAGCCAATTGTGAAAATACTTTCACAAAGCACTTATAATAGCTACATATCCCAAAGAATCCTTGTAGACTTGTGAGTGATCTAAGGGTGGGCTAGTCTAAGATGGTATGGATCTTATCCCGATGCACCTTTACTCCCTCAACACCAATCACATGCCCCATATAGATTATCTTTGTCAACCTGAACTCACACTTTGCCTCCTTGGAAAAAAACAACTATTTATCCATGATGGTGAGTATCTTGTCCACATACTTCAGGTGTTCTTCCCATGTCCTGTTGTAGATGAGAAGATTTCCAAAGAACACTAGTAAAAGTTTCCTCAACTATTTTTTGAAGATATGGTTCATGCATGAATGAAATGTAGCTAGTGCGTTAGTAAACCCAAAGTGAATGAATAGAAACTCGTAGTGCCCATACTGACACTTGAATGTTTTTTTATGGATATCCTTCTCCCTAACCTAAATCTAGTCATATCTTGATTGCAAATCAACCTTTGATAAGTACACTACTTCATGCAACTCCTCGATCAGCTCATCAATCATGGGTGTTAGGTATCAATTTTTGATGGTCTTATTGTTTATTTTCCTATAGTCTATGCATATCCTCATACTACCATCTTTCTTCTTCACCAGTATAGAAGCAAAAGAACTGGTCTGATGTGTCCCATCTCTAGAAACTCCTTTATGGCCTTCTCTATTTCTTCCTTGAATATTTTGGGATGCTTGTAATGAGTGGTGATCACGAGCTTCGACCCCTCTTTTAGTTCAATGACATGCTCAAATCCTCTATCAAGTGATCTCCGTGCTGACAATGGTTCAAACACTCTCTCACATTTTCCAAGCAATGCTTGAATATCCACAAGGTAATGTTGGCATTTCTGTGATGGCTTCTCCATGGTGATCAAGCACTATGCTACATAAGCCACGTCCCCATGTCTAAATAGGGCCTCCATGCGCTAGTTAGATATGATCCTGGGAGCACTTGTCGAAATAATTATCAAGACGACTCGTTGTCCACCCTTGTCCTAAAAATCCATCCTCGTGTCCTTATAATTCATGCAGATATATCCCATCCGCTACTACCACATTGAATCCCTAGAAATCCTCCACAAGGATCTTTCTCTTGGTGACAAGTGTAGTATCAATGAAGTTGTGGGTGGCTCCACCATCCACTAGTGTCGTAACCTTGTGCCCCTGCATAATGCCTATGATCCCGAAGGTATAATATTTAGGGACTCCTGAAAGAGTGGAAATAGTCACTCCTTTAGTGCAATCTTGCAATGGATCCTTCTCTATAGTCTTTGATGGCTCACCACTATCCTTCTCAATAAACTCATCATCACTATCATCCTCCTCGTCAGAAACTACCTCAATGTAATAAAATTTACCTTTTCCCATACATCTATGACCTAGTTCCCATGGATATTTGCAACTGAAGCAAATTTTCTTCCTCCTTAGTTCTCTCAGAGTCTCCTCATTCGTCATGTCCTTCCCTGTCCATGACTTCTGAGAAAAAATTGTCTCCTTACCTCCTTGAGGGATGAAGGATTTTGTTGGTACCTTCTTGTTGATTGCATCATTCATGTCATGGGATCTCATGATGGTCTCATTGAATGTGGTTGGCTTATATTCCTTCACCCATACTCTTAGGGGTTCAACTAGAACTTCCATGTATAGCATCACCAATATTTGTTGAGAGATATATGTCACCACAAATGTCATCCTATGAAAATATGTGATGTATACTTATGGTGTGTTTGTCGGTCTAAGTTGTGCCAACTCCCTAAAGTGTATCTCAAGGTCCTTCTTTTCAAACCTGTCCATCAAACTATGAGTGAAATCCACATAGGAAGTGATGTTGGCGTTCCATAATGTCACCATCCCATGGTATCACCATTTTTGAGCTTCTCCTTCCAAGTGCAGGGTGGCATACTTAATTGCTTCAGCTTCAGTCGTTGGGTTATGTTTGATCTAAGTTTTCAACTTATGTACCCAGGCCTTGGTCATGCTATTTGTTGACCCATCAAAGGGTGGAATAGTCAACCTTTCCACCTTTCACATGAGATCAAAATTATGTGGGATTTGTGCTCCTTTGTTCCCCTCCTTCGGACTATAATTATGTTTGAGGTTGCATAAGTATTTATAGGAAAAATTTTCATGGATGTCTACATCTATAGTCTTGTACTCCCTATATGAGGTGTTAATATCAAGCCCCTGATCCAGTTATACATGTGCTTCTATAGGATGCCTTGTCATGAACTGTTGTAATAAAGGCCTAGGAATCTTTAGGCTCTTGCTTTGAGTTGGGGTATGGTTATTGCAACTCTTAGTGTGCATTTTGTCACCCCAATGGGATCCATTGGGTCCAACCTGACCTATTTCATTCATACTCCCATGCTGGCCTATCAAATTTGTGAGCGCCTCAAGCATCTATTTGTATAACCTTGTTGTCTCTGCCTCTCTTTAGGATGCTTCATGTTGACCCTTGACCAAATCTTGTAATATCTAGAGCATAGTTATATCATGGTTGTCTCACATGCTTCCTTTTGGTTTTGACTTTGTGTGATTTTCTTCTGTTTCTCTTTCCATTGACTCTCGAGAGGTTTTTCCTCCACACCCTTTTATTCTAGGCATCAATGTATTCATAGGCTGGCAGAATCACCAACTTTGATACCATTGTAATGTTACCAACTAGGCTAGGAGGGAATTTTAATATTTTTTGCCCAAAATGTGTTGTTTCTTCTTATATGAATGTACAGCTAACTTCTTATATACAATTTTCTCAATGAGGAATATTTTCAAACATATAGCATACATTCATTACACAAATATGGAGTAGATAATCATGGCATATTATTATGGATGAAAACTCCCAAAGTTAGTATAATGATGTCTAATGGTTGTAATAAAGACTTCATAATACTATTGAGCACACAAATCTAATGGCTTCCAGTCATCTACACAATCTACTACATAAACACACAAGAAAACATGGAATAATGACAACCTGTGGTGTCCACTGGTCCAAGACTCACCAATCCTTACTCTAGTATGCTCCAACAACTCCAATCTAAAGTGAACCCCCTCTTGAGCTCCTCACAATCCTGGTCTGGTAGATGGCTACAAACCCCAATTTGTAGAGGTCCTCGTGACATGGATATGTGGTTTCTAGTGGGGCCTCACGGGAAAACCCGTGCTCAACCCGTGGGGGTGTCCCCTTTTGCAGATGCATGAAACCCTCCTAGAACTTGTGGATTTAAAAATCAACCTCTTCCTGAAAATTTCGACAAACACCTTGCGCAAGACAATATGCTTCCCAAATACCTCCAGTATGAAATAAAACTCCAAATGAACTACAATGAGAGCTCCAAATGAATCATCCTCTTCTATAGCTAGGGTGGAAATTGCACCACAAAAACCAAACCTATAGTGGAAGGGTTTTTCCCAAAATCCCAACGAAAACGATGGCTATAAGAGCACTCAATAAGATATCAAATCATAATGCCAAGGCGAAGGGTTACTCCTCTATTTTACCTTCCTTTTTAACTTCTATATCTTTCCCCCATCTTGACCAAATCAAATCTTGTGTTAGGGACTTAACCTACCTAACCTTTCACATAGGTAGTGTTGGTATTAAGGTCTGCACCTGACTGCTAAAGGGTAGAGCTAGGCCACCTCATTTGTTGGAATGATTTGTTTTTTGTAAGTTTGGTTTGTTTGTTTTGATGGTCGGCTGATGGATGAGATTCAAGAGAATGGATCTAGTTGAACAGTTCAACAATATTCACCACAGTGTTTCCCTTAGCCATTGGCATGCATTTTGGTGTAACAGATAAAATATGTAAAAGCAGAACAAAACCATTGACAAACATACAATTTTTCACTTGTAGCTAGCAATTTTAGATCTAACATATTGCATTAAACCTAAAAAAATACTTTGAATAAATTTATCAACAGTATGTAAACACATTAGTTGAAAGATAAAAAAAAAAATTCAAGACATTCAACATGCATCCAAATAAGAAGAAAACACAAGCATGATTGAGAAAAAGACAATCTGTTCACCATAAATTATATTCACTGAGTAGAAAACTTTGTAGATATTTACACTTCATAAGACCAGTCTATATCCTAATAGTTTGATGCACCCAAAAAAGCTGAACCCCTTTACATTCACATATTCATCTATTTATCCACCAAAAGGATTTGAATTCCTATCTAAGATCTAAATTCTAGAGTTAATTTCTGCATTACATCCAGACCTGTAGATATCAACTTAACCATTCAGTTATGATTACAATTCATGAGCACTTCTTTAAACTGAGTGAAGAAAAGTTTAAGTGTTAGTTTGTAGGGATAACTCCCCTCTTCTTGGCCCATTACTTCGAGCTAATTAAAACATTGTTTTTATCAAAAAAATCTTTATTACAACTAGATGTAATATCTCTAACTAAAACAAAAATATTCTATAACTAGAGCTAGAATCACTGTTGATAACAAAAAGTGTAAGAGTTGCACAACAAGAGTCTTCAAAGGTTGGAACTTGTTGTTGACTTTGCATGGATCCACACATATGCCACTAGCTGGAGAAAGAAACCTTCAACGTTGGAATACAACTTGCACAGGCTTCATATTCCCTTACTCATTGACAACAAAGACTTAGATGATTTATTTTAGGAACATGCAGGTATTTTGAAGTTTCTTCTGCAACTTTTGGTACTTTCTCTGTAGTTTTGAATGTTGCGTATCAAGAGATTGATATTGTTGTTGCAACTCTTGAATATGCTGCATCATTCTATCATTTTGTTGTTTGAGGGTTTCCACCTGTTATTTGTTGTCCTCCATTTCCCTGTCACCTTCAACTTTAGGCTTAATGTCTGTTTTAAATCTGTTTCCATTTTTAAGTTCATGCTCTTCATCAACAACAAGCATGTTGATATCAATGGTGATCTTAGCTTTCCTAGGTCTCATCTCATACCTGGTATTGTTCTCAGGTTTGTCTTCGATTTTGTCTTTCATAGGCTCATGTACCATTATCATTTTCCCCTTTTCCTCTAGTTTGGTCTCTTCTAAAACTTGCACTGGGATTTACTCTATTTCTGGACCAATTTCTTCGAAATCTTGCTCAGGGTCTAGACCAGTGTCCACCAAATATTTCTCTGGGTATAGACTAGTGGTGAACTCTTCTTCCAAATCAACAGGTTTAACACCTGAGGTATGTCCCTTATTGCTCTTATTTATGGCCTTGCCTACGGGCATTTCCTTCAAGGTGTAGATGGCCATTTCCTCCATGTTGGTAAACCTAGAGGGTTTGTCATCAACGTCTTGATCTTCAATTGAAATAGGATTTTTCTCCTTAAGGGATGGATTGAACAAGGCTTTGTAGTTCAGCCTCAGATGGTTGGTCAACCTGGTCTTCCAATTTGGTTTACTTGGCATTTCTGGGACATGCTTTATTGGCACAGGGGCAGACCTAGGGTTCATCTCCTAGAGTGCACCAACAAGCCCTAACTACTGTCCCTTTCGGCAACACCTACGAAGAAGATGTAGTCTCACTCGAAGTAGCTATGGGGGCTTGCAGGACACGGGTGTCTACAACCAAAGGAAATACAAAGTGGATCCAATACAAGAACAACATAGTATCTAGATATCAGTTACCATCTTGGTCCTACTTCACACAGTATATCTCATATCTAGCACAATAATGTAATAACAGATAAATCAGAAGACAAGAACACAACATAAAACCACACAACAACAAGATATACGTGGTTCACCCTCTCCCTAGGGCTACGTCTACAAAACTGTGCTTTATATTATATTAGGTGAAATCATACAGTTCTATCTACGCTCTTAGCTAGAAGATATTCTCTCTTCTCTCTTCTCCCTTCCCTATGCACCCAACTGCAAGGTTGATCTTCACACCCAGCTAAAGATCTTACAACACAGACTTCTCTCACTGCTCAATGCTTCTCTCTCTCACAACAACAATAATCACTCCTAACCACAACGAACTTGGAACAAACCCTCTTCCATCATCTAGGTTCTTATTTATACACAACAATAGCTCACTGACATCCTTAGGTTGAAACCTAAGTGCCAAAACCCTAGATACCAAAACCCTAAGTGTCTAAAACCCTAGGTCAACTTGACCCACGTTTTCAAGGCTTCTCCAACTTGTATTTCCTTCTTTCTCGTGTGGTTCTCTCGAAGCATCCATTGGTGGTTTTTTCCGCTTGTTGAGTTGTCCACGATCTGTCTTCCTCGTTGATATCCTCGTCCAACGAATTGATTTATCCTACTTCCCCTCGTCTTTTCTTCTCTTCTGCTCACTTCGACCCAGTATCAGTCACTGTGTCTTCGCGCAGTTCTTATTCTGTATTTTCTACCTTAATATTTGTTTACTTCTATAACCAAGGTCCAACAGGCCCCCAACACTCACCTGTGACTCATCTTGGGGCACTTCATCTCTGATCCTTCTATTTTGCTTCGACTTCGGTTGCGCAAAGTAGCCAGTTCTTTCTACTCTCTCCTCCCCCCACTATGTGCAGAATGTGTTTTCTGTGTCTGGTACCCAGTTCCAACTGCACCTGGTACCTGGACCCTTCTCCTTCAGCTTTTAATGAGAGTTGCAAGGTAGTTGGTTGGCATAGTACAATTTCAACTGGCTCACATTCACCAAACCTTCCTTCCATTCTCCATTCAACATCTTCAGCTGCGTAGCTCCTCCTTCCATAACATAGAAAACCTCATATGTCCCTATCCAATGTGTTATGAACTTCCCTGGATGCTTCATAAATTTGCTATCATAGACCAATACCAAATCTCCTTGCTTAAATGCTTTCTTCTTGATGTGCTTGTCATGGTAGGCTTTTTCTCGTTCCTTCTGAACTTGCTGATGGAATTTGACAATAAATCTATCTTCTTCTAGTTTGACCAACTGCATGATCCTCTCTTGAATAGCGCCAGTGTCATCCATATCTGTAAAGGCTGCGATTCTTAGACTAGGAACCAAATATTCCATCGGGACAACTACTTCTAGGCCATAAACCAACTTACAGGGGGTTTTCATTGTTAGATTCTTGCAAGTGGTTCTGTAGGCCCATAGTACTACTGGTACTCTTAAATCCCAGTCATCCTTGTGCACACTACATATCTTCGTCACCGTTGTCTCCAAGATCTTATTGAATATTCAACTATCCCATTTGCTTGTGGATGGTAGGGTGTGCTCTTCTGATGATGGATTGCAAATTCCTCTGTCAAGGATTCAATGGTATTATTAATAAAATGTGTGCCTTGATCGCTCATAAGGATCTTCAGGCATCCAAACCTGGTTATGATATCATCAAATATGAAGCATGCAGCTGTAGTTGCACTACAATCCATAATTGTTCTTGCTTCGGCCCATCTAGTCAAGTATTATGTCGCAGTGATTATGTACCTTGCTCCAGTGTGCTTTCCTGGTGGTTTTATAGGTCCCACAAAATCAATGGACCATTTCTCAAATGCTTGTAAGGTCATTTGCAGTGCTAAAGGCATTTCATATCTTCCAGACGGTTTCCCAACACTTTGGCATACATCACAGGCTCTATAGCAGTCCTTAGCATCTCTATGTAAAGTAGGCCACCAGAGGCCAGCTCTAAGGACCTTTTGCGCAATTTCGTTTTCTGCGTAGTGTCCTCCTACGATGCCTTCATGAGATTCTTCCAAAATCAGTGGTATTTCTACTTCCATAACACATATCCTCAGGATCTCATCAGGTCCCATCTTATATAGTTGTCCATCTATAAGTGAAAATTCTGCAGCGCGGACCACCAGTTGTTTCTTCTGAATAATTGTGTATTCACTAGGTGCCATTCTTGTTGACAGGAACTGGACTATCTCGACGAAGTGATCATCAATATTTCTAATGGCCAGCAAATGTGCATCCAACAATGTATCCTCCAAACTACTAGGTTCTTCTCCATGTTCCAACCTTGACAAGTGGTAAGGTCCTTTGTTCATTCTCCCTGGCTTAACCATGATATCAATCATATTCCTGAAATAGCAGAAGCCACCTACATATTCTCCCTCCCAACACTGGCTTGTTGACTAGGCACGAAGTGATCAGTAAACATTTTAAAGTGTCCTCCCAACAAGTAGTGGAGAAAATTCTACAACGCATACACCATGGCTAACCCTTCTCTCTCAATGGTGGTGTAATTAATCTCAGTTGTTGATAGCTTCCTGGTAGCAAAGGCTAACGGGTGGTCAATGTCTCCAACTCTCGGTTGTGCTAACATGGATCCTAATGAAATAGAAGATGCATCGACATGCACATGAAACTCCTTGCTCCAATATGGAAAACCCAAAATAGGCGCAGTAACCATTTTCTATTTCAGTGTGTCGAAGCTCTGCTGGCATTCTTCTATCCATTGAAACTGACAGTATTTCTTAAAAATCTTCTCCATTGGTGTTGTAATATGTGCATAGCCTTTAATGAACTTCCTGTAGTATCCAGTATGTCCCAACACAGTGCGCAACTATTCCACTGAAGTAGGAGGGGAAAAATCAACTATACTGGCAATCTTAGATGGATATACCAGCAGTCCATGCTTACATACAATATGGCCTAGAAACACTCCAAAGGGTGAGAGAAAGATGCACTTCTTCAGGTTCAAGGAAATATGACACTGTCTGCACTTATTCAACATTAGTCTTAAACATTCAATATGATTTTGCAATAAGCTAAAAACAGTCCAATCATCAAAGTATGATTCCAAAAATTTGTGTAAAAACTCCTTGAATGCTTCGACCACCACCCTAGAAAGGATGGTTGGTGCATTATTCAATCCAAATGACATCACTGTATACTGGTAGGATCCCCATTCTGTTGCAAATGTGTTCTTATGGCAATCTTCCTTGGCAATCCGGATCTGATGGTATCCTAAAAATCCATCTGTAAAAGAATATACCTTTTGTCCTCCTTCATTATCTAGCACTTCATCAGTAAATGGTGTAGGGAATGGGTCATGCAAACATGCATCATTTAGCTTCCTGAAATCTACACAGATCCTGATCTCTCATGTCTTCTTGTCTTGTACCACCATAGGACTAATCCACTCTGACTCTTCAACAAGTTCTATGATTCCTGCTTCTAGCATTCTGTCTAATTCAATCTTCACTTTCTCCTTATATTTAGGGTTCAATCTGTAGGGTCTTTGTTTGACTGTTTTTGCATTTGGTTTCAAAGAGATCCTCATCTCTCCCATGGGCCCTTTAATTCCCTTCATATCAGTGAACTTGGTTGGAAACAAGTCTTGATATTCATGCAGTAACTCTGTGATCTTGTCAATTATGGAAACATCCCAATAATCTCCAACATTTGCAAGCTTTGGTGTTTTCTCTATTCCAATGTTAACTTTCTGGATCTTGATCGGTTTTCCAATGAAAGGTAGCTCGACCCCTGGTCCTTCTATGTCTCTCTGTCCTTTTGTTTCGATGATGTTCACCTTCTTAGGATCATCATCTTCGTCAGCATTGATATTGTAACAACCTTGCAATTTTTGAAGAGGCGTAGTCCATTCGTCCTCTTCTTGTTCCAAAGGGAGGCTAGGTGCCTCCTCAAATACTTTATGTCTTACAATCTGTAATGCTTGATCCACTATAGGATATTGGATTTCAAACAAAAAGGTAATTACAAAGTTATGAGGCATACCTTCCCAATTTGTAGTGATGAGGCACAGTTCGGCTTGAAGATACCAATTGATAGGGGTTGTGTCAGTGTGTTAATGAATTTTTGCACCCACTTCTCTTGAAGAATGTTGCTCCAAGATTCCTCTCAACTTCGCACATGGTCCATCGGATAACTTCAACCTGTGTACCTAACTTCACAACCTTCTACTTGTTCTGAAAATCACGTTGTCATCAAAGTGCGACATTGCACCCATTCTGTAATGTTGTTCTTGTGTGTCCCCCACCATCTTGCTGGAGTTGCTTTCAAGGCCTCATCTAGTGCCAACAATATTTTTTGTATTGGTACAATTTCTTCAAATTCCAAAAAGAAATCTTCCAAATGATTTAAGCCATCAAAGGTGGGAAAATTACTTACTGTTGTGCCGATCCAATGAACTTATCTGGTTAATATAGCACACCTCCTTGTAGATACTTCATACATTTTGTTCTGCCAGTTCTCCAATGCTTCTTCTGAATCTGATGAACATGCATTGTCACTTCGCCAACTTAGGTTCCCATCTGTTCTAGGATTAATGTAATCTTTTTATCTAGTTGTTAATTTGTATATGTTTTCTAGTTCATTTGCGCAGTCTTCTTGTCTGATGGGTTTTGTGTATCTCCAACCTTCATCAGGATCCAAAGGTGCAATGACCCTAAGGCCATCTCCTTCAAACTTCATTCTTCTTTTCTTTAAATCAACCATAGTGGAATTATTGAAAGCCCAATAAATTCTTAACAACGTGGGGTAAGGCCAGCTATCACCAACTATCTCAATCACCTCGAAGTCTGCAAACATCCTTACTCTATCGATGTCCACATGGACATGTTCCAATCTTCCAAAGAGGCTTACAGCTTGCTGATTAGCCATCCTAAGCCTGATAGGGGAATATATCAACTTAGGTTTTCCCATCAGTGCCTAGGTCTGCTTCCTCATGAAATTGACCTCCGACCCTAAGTCGAGGACCACATAGTCTATATCATACTCTCCAATTTGAGCATTCAAGTGTAGTTCCTTATTTGTCCTTCTATTTTTAGAGATTTGGTGTACAACTCTATTCAAAAAGGGATCCACCTTTCCTATCTTGTACTGTCTGATTAAATTTTGTAGCTCTTGTACAACGCTTTCATCCTTTATTAAATTAATGCAAGTGAATAAGAATTCCATGAGTTTACTTACCTGTTTTCCTTCTCCAGGTGAAGCAGACTGATCAAACTCCAGAGGCATTCCACATTCTCTCACTTCTGGTCGTGCCTTTGATGAAGAAGCCTGATCTCTCCCGAATTATTTTATTGCTTCCTCAAATATTTGTTTCTCTCTCTTTGGATAAAAATAGTGTGTCTTCTCTGCATCTTTTCTGACTCCAGATTGTTCTGTGGTCTTCCCTGGAGTCACCCTGTATTCTCCTATAGCAAAGCCTCCTCTAGTGATAACAAAAACTCTAGGGTCCTCTCCGTGAGGTTCAACGTATATCAGTTTCACTTGTGGGTTCGCACCCCGTCTTTCCTTAAGCTTAGCTAGCAATGCTAGACATTCCTCAATAACATGTTCGAATGAGTTACAGTAACTGCATGTGGTACAAGGGTTCTAATATTCCCTTTCCAAGTGTTCTAGCTGTGCACAGTTATAACAGATGATTTTACCTCTATCTCGATCCATACCTCCTCCTTGTCCTCTTCCTCTGAATCCACCATGAGGGTTGAAGTTTCCTCTTCCAGGGGAATGATACTACGTAGTGTTCCCTTCTTGTTGTACTTCACCTTGAATGTTGTATACATCTCTTGACCTTTCATGCATGAGATCATAGGCCCTACAATCCCTATCATCATGCCCTACTAACTTGCAGAATGTGCAATACATATTTGTGGGTATCTGAACATATTTTTTCATGTAATATCATTCACCAAGGTGATGTCTATTTCTACATACCTCGCATCATGGTAGAGTAACTTGCTTCAAAGGGTTCATAGCTCTAGATTCCAAGTACTCGTGAAATAGGGGCAATGCTCCTTGTCATGGCCTTACGACTTGCATCTAATACACCAAATGTCTTCTATTTTATCTTTTCCCTTGTCTTTCTTCATATCTTCGAATTGTAGAGATAAGATAGTTAGATGATTCAATATTTGACTCATACCTGAGCTAGATTCTCCCATACGAGCTGATTCTAGTTTCATGGTGATCTCCAATGCCTCAACCTGTGAAGTGATCTTCCCTTGCATCAAGGGGATTCTGATGTGTGGTAGGAGGGCAGCGATGAACCATTCTTTGTTTTTCTCATCCAGGATCTGAAAGCTCAAATGGCCTGTCAAGGTCTTAAATCTCTGATCAAACTCCCACACAGGTTCAACTACTCTCTGCTTGATTTCTTTTAGTTCTGTAATGCACTATGACTCTGATTTGGGTTTCTTGAATTCAACAATCAACACAGTCTTAATGACATTCAGTGTTTTAGGTGAAGCTCCTTGGACAAATTTCATGTACAAGCTCAGTGCACGGTCTCTTAAGGTAGTGCTAAACTGAGCTCGTTTAATAGCTTCATCAATGACATTCTTAATACTCCATACAGCTTCACATAGAAACCAGTGTTGATCATGATCTTCAGATCCATCTCCTCTAATGGTGGGTAACCTCATCTCATCTGCCATAGATATTCCTATATTTCCTAACTGAATAGGTATTGAACTACTTGTACCAG
>JASDQU010207423.1:9828-20707 GCA_032191745.1 Picea mariana
TTACAATCCTTTCAAGTCAAAGCTCCAGTTACTTGGTTTTCAATTGCAATGAATTGAAAGGTTATACTTGCCTTTTCTAATGTGCATTGAAGAGACACTTCATTCCTAAATAATTTGCTAACCCCATGAATTACCTTGGTTCAATTAAATTATCTAGGATCAACCAATTTACAACCAATTTTATATTTCTTAGGTCAATACACAATTCACATCCTCTAACTACAAAAACCATACACAACAATAATTGTTTTCCAAGATCATATTTCTTCATGTTGGCTTGCAATTAATTGCATTGAAGGGTTAAAAATATCATCTCCAAATGTTTCAAATGATCTTCCCAAATCTTGCTAAAAGTCAAAATATCATCCAAGGAGGCTACAATAAACAATTTCGAGAAATGGTCTTAAGATATCATCCATNTAGAAGTGTTGTCATAGTGTTGTGTAATATAAATTGCAAATGACTCACTCATGCAATCCATGTGTTTTTTTGAAAGTAATATTCCAAATTATTCTTTGTGTATATTGTCATATTGGTATCCTTACTTCTAATCCAACTTCATGATAACACATGCTTACAATATTTGGTTGATATGTGCCTTGATTTTTTGTAGGGGATATATATATATATATATATTACAATATTACAATGTAATAGTAATGCCATATTACAATGTAATATGGCATTACCATATTACAATGTAATATGGCATACAATATGGTATAACATATTACAATGTAATATGGTAATACCATATCTCATGTAATTTTTTTTTTTAAACTTAAATCCATCGTTGCAGTATTGACGAAAGTTCGTCGAAAAAAAATCTAATATTTTACCACAACCATCGCTATAGCGATGAAAGTTCGTCGCAATTCACCACGAATTTTCATCGCACATACAACATCTGCGTCATAAGTTTAGTTTTGAGATATATTTTCGTCGATATTGCCATGTATTTTCATCGCACGTTGCTATGGTTTTGCATCGCACATTCAGTACACAATTCACATCCTCTAACTACAAAATCCATACACCACAATAATTGTTTTCCAAGCTCATATTTCTTCATGTTGGCTTGCAATTAATTGCGTTGAAGGGTTAAAAATATCATCTCCAAATGTTTCAAATGATCTTCCCAAATCTTCCTAAAAGTCAAAATATCATCCAAGGAGGCTACAATAAACAAGTTCGAGAAATGGTCTTAAGATATCATCCATCAATCTTAGAAGTGTTGTCATAGTGTTGTGTAATATAAATTGCAAATGACTCACTCATGCAATCCATGTGTTTTTTTGAAAGTAATATTCCAAATTATTCTTTGTGTATATTATTATATTGGTATCCTTACTTCTAATCCAACTTCATGATAACACATTCTTACAATATTTGGTTGATATGTGCCTTGATTTTTTGTAGGGGATATATATATTACAATATGTTAGAATATTACAATATTACAATGTAATAATAATGCCATATTACAATGTAATATGGCATTCCCATATTACATTGTAATATGACATACAATATGGTATACCATATTACAATGTAATATGGTAATACCATATCTCATGTAATTTTTTTTTTTTAAACTTAAATCCAATTGCAATATCGACGAAAGTTCATCGAAAAAAAATCTAATATTTTACCACAACCATCGCTATAGCGATGAAAGTTCATCGCAATTTGCCACGAATTTTCATCGCACATGCAACATCTGCGTCGTAAGTTTGGTTTTGAGATATATTTTCATCTCACGTTGCTATGGTTTTGCGTCACACATTCAGCATCTACGTCGTAAGTTATTGTCCTAGCATAAATGTTCGTTGTAATTGTCACATTTCTTTGTTGTTATTGCGACGTAAATTCATCGTAATTGCGATGATGCATAGGGTTAACCGATCTTGAAGGTGGTGACATGTGGAGTGCTTATTTAGTCGATGTTTCCACGCACATGTGGATCATGGATATAGCGATGAAATTATTCCAATGAAAAAAAACCTTGGCTTTTGTGGAAATTGTGACAGATAAGTGTGGCAATATCAATGAAAAACTGTCGCAAATTTGCTCATATGTACTAGTGTAGCAGTGATGATATATCGAGCTCCTGTGTGTTTCCCTAGTGGGTTAATAGGTCCCACAAAGTCAATAACCCATTTCTCAAATGCTTGCAAAGTTAATTGAGGTGCTAAAGGAATCTCATCCCTTATGGAAGGCTTTCCTATCCTTTGACATACATCGTAGGCTCTGTAGTTTTCCTTAGCATCCTAATGTAAAGTAGGCCACCAGAGGCTAGCTCTAAGAACCTTTTGCGCTGTTTCTTTTCTTGCATAATGTCCTCCTGTGATTCCTTCATGTGCTTTTGCAAGAATCAATGGTATTTATGCCTTCATAACACATCTCCTCAAGATCTCATCTGGTCCCATATTATATATCTTTCTAGCTATAAGTTAAAAATATGCAGCGCAGACTACTAATTGTTTCTTCTGGATAACTGTATACTCGCGAGGTACCATTCCCGTGGAAAAAAACTGAACTATCTCGACGAAGTGATCATCGACTTTTCTGCTAGCCAAAAAATGTGCATCTGGTAGTGTATCATCCAAACTAGTAGGTTCCTCTCCATGTTCTACCCTGGATAAGTGGTCAGGTCCTTTATTAATTCTACTTGGCTTGACCACGATCTCAAAGTTGTACTCCTGGAATAGTACTGGTCATCTGCATATTCTTCCCCCCAACACTGGCTTGTTAACTAAGTATTTTAATGCAGAATGATCAGTGAACATCTTAAAATGTCCTCCCATCAAGTATTGTATAAATTTTTGTAGTGCATACACCATAGTCGGGCCTTCTCTTTCAGTGGTATTATAATTCCTTTCAGCTGTAGAAAGCTTCCTGCTATCAAAGGATATAGGGTGGTCAATGTCTCCTGCACCTGGATGTGCCAAGAATTCTCCTAATGCAATGGATGAAGCATCGACATGAACATTGAACTCCTTACTCTAATCCGGAAAAACCAAGATAGGCGCAGTGACCATTTTCTGCTTTAGTGTGTCGAAGCTCTGCTGGCATTCTTCTGTCCATTGGAACTTACTATCCTTCTTTAGTAGCTTAGCCATAGGTGTTTTTATCTGTGCATAACCTTTAATAAATTTCCTATAATATCCAGTGTGTCCTAATGCAGTGCACAGTTGTCTAACTGAAGTGGGGGGATGTAGATAAAAAATAATAAATTCCTCCATCTAAAGAAGCCTGTGTTATGACCATCCTCAATGAGCCTATGCCTGAGCAAATAGATGCTGAGCCGACAGCCTTTGAATTACATGTCCATGAACAACATGCCTATCCTAACACCTCTACTAAGAACGCAAACAAGCATTCATACAAACCGTCTAAGGGTGAGATGGATATAGGGTTTAAAAATAAAAGGGCAGGTAGGTTAATCTCAATAAGCCTACGAAATAAATCAAAATCTCATGTGAGCTCGATCAAAATGATCGAGGTCCATTAAAGCTCCGATTCTGAGATCAAGATATTCTTGGCCGAAGAAGACCCTCCTTGCCTTAAACCAGATCTCGACCAGGCTTATAATTTTGTAGATAATTTTCCACCCTGCTTGAAGCACAGTCAAGGATTTCCAGGTATCAAGCTTGATAAGAAACCCACAGGCAACAATGGAGACATTTTGACACATGACAGTGGACATTCTCAAACAACTATCACAGATTCATGGTGTGAAGTTTGTCTATTTTGGATTGATAAATATTATATAGACATACCTATTCTACAATCACAAATCAAAACCCTCACTGTTCATATCGACTTGCTAAAGGATGAAAATCGTAGGCTAAATTTCACTATTCAAAGGCAAGGCAAGCGTTTGAAAACAATTGGGAACATAATAGTAAAGAATGTTGAGAGTGTTACAACAATAGTTAATTCTGAGATCCTGTGAATCAAATTTAGCATGCAGTTAAGAGGTACAGATTTGATTGATTGCCTTAGTTTTATTTTATTCATTTTTTTTTAATTATATAGATTTAATTTGATTTTTGTTGTTAAAATAGAACTAGCTACATAATCAATTGATTCTGTAGCCAGTTTATCTTCATTCGAATTTGTGGAAATTATTGGTTATAACAATATCTAAACTCTTTTATTTTAGTTTTTGTTTTTAGGATATCAATAATTGGTGGTGATCTCATGTTATGGACTATTTCTGAGCTCATTTGGCACATCTTTTGTAAATAGAAAGAAGTTTGTTTTAGTTTTGAGAGATACAATGTGAGATGGAGTGGTTATCACCCTCTATTTTGTAATCAACAAATCATTTTGGAGATTTAATCTTATCCCACAAGATAAGATATTTAGTTTTTCTAAACTCTTTAAAAACTTGTAATTTTTTGTAATCAAGCATCTTCGCCTGGGGCAGAAGATGGAATTTTGATCAACAGACTTTAATGGAACAACAATAATCATTTCGGCTTTAGCTTCTTATGGGTGGTATCTTCATTAAGTTTTTGTTCATCTTGATATCATAATAAGTTTTTGATAGCTTTAGTATTCATCGTTTATTATGTCATTAGGATAATTCCTTTATGAATGTTGTCCATAAAATGCTTCAGATATAAATTTTGTGATCATCTATTTGGCTTCAATTACAGGGTTTATCCTTTAATTTTTGTTGATAGATTAAATGCAAGGATGTTCGCCAACATATTTTTCTTAATGCAATTTCTTGCAATTATAAGATCACAATGATTATTGATATCATTCTATCTGCTATTTAAATTTAATTGCCAACATAATATTTCTGCATTTATTCAGAACAAACTTAAGGTTCAGTGCAGGTTTCCCTCCTGAGCAAGGTGGTTAGATGTTTTCAGATCACACAGATATTTGGATGCATATCATTACTTCGTTAATAGGTTAGTGTAATTTCATTTTTCTGTTATTTGTTTTATCACTAAAATTTGAACGTAAAGTTTGGCTTTTGACTATCTGTATGTTTTCATTTCATAACATTTTCTTCATTAGTTTAAGACTTATAAAAGGAAAATCGAAAAATATTTCTATGTGTTTTCTTTATCTACTTCTTTGAAAGCAATCATTTCCACATTGATTTTTGTAAGTTTTGATTAAAACTTGTAGCCTGTAAATAATGTATATAAATGCCAATTATCTATCTTTAGCTTAAATACACCTATTATAGTCATATTATATACATATGTACATATATGTAATATTTAGTAATTAGTTACCTATTTCTTTTCTTTATTTTTGTTTCTTTTAGGATTCTTAGATTGGCCAACAGAGACATTAAACCCGTCAGGATGAGTTATACCAAACAGATTGGGTTACTTAGACAACCCCGGATCGAACTCGTTCTTCCAATTGATGGACGATCATTTTCGCCCATCAACAATAATGTATCATCCAAACTAGTAGGGTCCTCTCCATGTTCTACCCTGGATAAGTGGCCAGGTCCTTTATTAATTCTACCTGGCTTGACCACGATCTCAAAGTTGTGCTCCTGGAATAGTACTATCCATCTGCATATTCTTCCCCCCAACACTGGCTCGTTGACTAAGTATTTTAATGCAAATGATCAGTGAACATCTTAAAATGTCCTCCCATAAAGTAGTGTCTAAATTTTTGCAGTGCATACACCATAGCCAGGCCTTCTCTTTCAATGGTATTATAATTCATTTCAGTTGTAGAAAGCTTTCTGCTAGTAAAGGCTATAGGGTGGTCAATGTCTCCTGCACCTGGATGTGCCAAGATTGCTCCTAATGCAATGGACAAAGCATCGACATGAACATTGAACTCCTTACTCTAATCCGGAAAAACCAAGATAGGCACAGTGACCATTTTCTGCTTTAGTGTGTCGAAGCTCTGCTAGCATTCTTATGTCCATTGGAACTTACTATCCTTCTTTAGTAGCTTATCCATAGGTGTTGTTATCTATGCATAACCTTTAATAAATTTCCTATAATATCCAGTGTGTCCTCATGTAGTGCGCAATTTTCTAACTGAAGTGGGGAGAGGTAGATAAAAAATGATAGCAATCTTGGAAGGATCTACCAACAACCCCTTCTTACACACAATGTGTCCTAACAACACTCCAAAAGGTGAAAAGAAAATACATTCCTTCAGATTCAGGGCAATATGACATTATCTGCACTTATCTAACATTAATCTCAAACATTCAATATGATCTTTCATTAGGCTAAACATGGTCCAATCATCAAAGTATACTTCCAAAAATTTGTGTAAAAGTCCTTAAATGCTTCGAACACCACCCTGGAAAAGATGTATGGTGCATTATTAAATCCAAAATACATCACAGTGTACTAAAAAGAACCCCATTTCATTGCAAATGTGGTATTATGTTGGTCTTCCTTAGAAATCATGATCTGGTGATAGCCTGAAAATCCATCTGTGAATGAATAGATTTCCTGTCCTCCTACATTGTGTAGGGATTCATTAGTAAAAGGTGTAGGGAATGAATCATGTAAACATGCATCATTCAACTTCCTTAGGTCCACACATATCCTGATTTCTCCTGACTTCTTATCCTGGACCACCATGGGGCTGATCCATTTAGATTCTTCAACTGGCTCTATGATTCTTGCTTCCAGCATTCTATCCAATTCAATCTTAACTTTCTTCTTGTACTTGGGATTCAGTCTATAAGGTATCTTCTTGATAGGTATGGAATCTTCTCTCAAAGGGATCTTCATTTCTCCCATGGGTCCTTTAATGCCCTTCATGTCTGTGAACTTGGCTGGAAACAAATCCTAATATTCATGCAATAGTTCTGTGATCTTGCTAATAGTAGCATCATCCCAATAGTCTCCAATGTTTTCTAACTTAGGTGCTTTCTCTATTCCAATGTTAACTTTCTTAATTTTAATAGGATTCCCTACAAAAGGTAATTCAATCCCTGACCCTTCTATGTCTCTTTTTCCCTCAATTTCTAAATTTTTTACATCTCTAGGGTCATCGTCCTCATCAACATTAATGTTATAGGAACCCTGTAACCGATGAAGAGGCACAACCCATTCATATTTTTCTTGTTCAAAAGTGGGGTTAGGTGCCTCCTTAAAGACCTTTTGTCTTACAATTTGTAAAGCCTGATCTACTATGGGGTACTGGCTTTCAAATATGCATGTAACTATAAAGTTTTGGGTCATACCATACCAATCTGTAGTGGTTAAGTGCAGTTATTCTTGAAGATACTAGTTGATATGTGTAGTGTCTAAGGTGTTAATGAACTTATGTACCCTTCCTTAGGAATGCTACTCCATGCCTCTCCACAACTTTGCATATGGTCCTTAGGACAAATCTGACCTATGCACCAAACTTCACATCCTTCAGCTTGGTCGGAAAAGCACATTGTCAATAAGGTGCGACATTGCACCCACTCTGTGATGTTCTTCTTGTGTGTCCCCCACCACCTAGCTGGTGTAGCTTTCAAGGCTTCATCCAGTGCCAACAATCTCTGTTGTACTGGTACAATTCTCTCAAATTCAACTAAAAATGTCTCTAAATGATTCAAACCATCAAATGTAGGAAGATTACTTACTTTTCTGCCAATCTAGTGAACTAATCTGGTCAATCTGGAACACCTCTGTGTAGAGACTTCATACATTTTGTTTTGCCAATTTTCCAATGCTTCTTCCAAGTCGAATGAACATGCACTCTCACTTTTCCAATTTAGATTTCCATGTGCTGTAGGATTAATTTAATCCTGTTGTCTTGGTGTCAGTTTATAGATGTTCTCTAGCTCATATGCGCAGTCTTCTTCTCTTATGGGTTCCGTGTATCTACAACCTTCATCAGGATCTAGAGGTGCAATGAACTTAAGGCCATTACCTTCGAATGTCATTCTTCTCTTCTTTAGGTCGAAAACAATCGAATTGTTGAAAGCCTAATCAATTCCTAACAACACATGATAGGGACAACTATCATCAACAATCTCAATCACTTCAAAATATGCAAATGTCCTTACCCTGTCGATATCCACAGGGACATGGTCTAGTCTTCCAAAGGGGCTCATCGCTTGCTGATTGGCCATCCTAAGCCTGATAGGAGAGTAAACCAATCTAGGTTTTCCCATTAGTGCCCAAGTTTGCTCCGTCATAACATTTACTTCTGATCCCAAGTCGAGGATGACATAGTCCACGTCGTAGTCTCCAATCTGAGCACTAAGGTGCAATTCCTTGTTTGACCTCCTTTTTCTAGATACTTGATTCATAGCTCTACTCAATAGAGGATATATTCTTCCAACTTCATACTGTCTTACCAGGTGTTGTAGTTCCTGCACATCTTTTTCGTCTTTAATCAAATTGATACATGTATACAAGAAGTCCATAAGCTTGCTTACCTCTTTTCCTTGTCTAGCTAGGGTAGACTGATCAAACGTTGGTGGCATTTCAAATTCCCTTATTTTTTGTGGTGCCCTAGATGAAGAAGCTTATTCTCCTACAAATTCTTTCCTCGCTTCTTAAAAAGTATGTTTTTCTCTCCTTGGATCAAACAACTATGCCTTCTCTGTAGCTCTTCTGATCCTTGATCCCTCTGTAGTCTTTCCTGGAGTCACCCTATCTTCTCTTGTAACAATGCCTTCTCTAGTAATAACAACAACTATGGGATCCTCACCATGAGGTTTTGCTGATATTAGTTGGACTTGTTGGTTTCCTCCTCATTTCTTCTGAAGTTTAGCTAACAACACTGGAAATTATTCTATGACATGATCAAACGAGTTACAATAGTTGCAAGCAGTATAAGGGTTCTGACAATACCTTGCCAAATGACTTGGCTAGGCACAATTATAGCAAATAATCTGACCTCGACCTCAACCCATGCCTCCTCCTTGTCCTCTTCCTTTGAATCCACCATGAGGGTTGAAGTTTCCTCTACCTAGGGAGTTGAACTGCACGGCATTTCCTTCCTGCTTTAATTCTCCTTAAATTCTATATGTATCCATTGATCTTCCATGCACGAGGTCGTAAGCCCTACGGTCCTTTTCATCATGTCCCACAGATTTTCCAAATGTACAATAAAGATTGGTGGGGGTATGGACATATTTATGCATATAATAGCATTCATGAGGGCGATGTCTAATTTTGCATACCTCACACTAGGGTACAGTAGCCTACTTCAAAGGGTTAGAAGCTCTAGAGGCCAAGTATTTATTAAATAAGGGACACTGTTCTTTTTCATGGCCCTCTGATTTACATATGATACACCATATATATTCTCTTTTCTCCTTTCCTTTATCCTTCTTCATGTCTTCCACCTATAAAGATAAACTAGTTAATTGATTCAAAATCTAGCTCATGCCTGGGTTGGTTTCTCCTATAGGGACTGCTTCTATTTTCATGGCAATCTCCAATGCTTCATCCTATGAAGTGACCTTCTGTTACATCAGAGGGACTTTGATGTGTGGCATGAGAGCAACTATGAACCATTCTTTATGTTGTTCATCTGGAATTTGAAAAATTAAGTGGCATGTTAGGGTCTTAAACTTTTGATCAAATTCCCAAATAGGTTCAGTCACCTTCTGCTTGATTTCTTTCAGCTCTGTAATGCACTGTGACTCCGACTTATGTTTCTTGAACTCCACACTTAATGCAGTCTTGATGTCATTCATTGACTTTCTTAATGCTCCATACAACTTTGCATAAGAACCAATGCTGGTCAGGATCTTCAGATCCATCTCCTCTGAAGATGGGTAACTTCATTTCATCTGCCATAGATATTCCTTGGTTTCTTGATTGAGTATGTGTTAAAATTCTTGTAACATTACTCTGATTTCTCTGAATACTCTAGTTACTTTGGTTACCCTAGTTACTTAATGTTGCTAAAACAATAGGAGGAGTAATAGTACTTACTTCGACAGTAGGCACAATCCCTGAAGTTTCTGGTTCTTACCGACGAAGTTCCTCAATCTCTACTTATTCCGTTCTTGTGAACTCTAGATACTCTTCGTCTAACCTCCCTACTTCCTCTTCATTGTAGAAATATTCATCTTGATTCAATGGTCTGTAACTCTGCTTAAATAGGTCCGCGAGAGGAACCTTTCTGAATGATCTCCCACTTCGCATGTGTCTAGCCTCTGCATCACTGTCGCTGTCTGAATTCTTGAACATTAGCTTTAAGATCCAATTGATTACCGTATCTTCAGGATATTCTTCTCATGAAATAACATCTTAATATTTAGCTTCAAAAAGTGTAGAAACTTCCCTCTAGGTCCCTTAAAGAAATACCTCTCTGCTCGACTGTATGATTCTACTATGTTGATATAAAACTCCATAATGTATCCTCCAATAGTGTTATCAAACTAGATATCTACTGCTCTAGACACAATGTTATCGATTCTCTTGACTTTCTTGATCAACGTCGTTGTCCAAACCACAGGTGGTCTAGATCTGATCTCAAACTAGGTGTCTTCCAATCTGGCTAACCGCTCATGTAACTCCTTATGAACCCCTCCAAAGAAAATCTCGTGTACGTCAGTAAAGATGTACCTTCCCAACCAATCTTCTGTACTGATGTTGGGGTTATTGTTCTAAGCTTCGACGAAGTCCCTTTATTGTTATTCTAACCATTTCTGAATCTTTGCCTTCGATGGAAACCACCTTGACATTCCCTCAAGAAGATCCTAGCAACAAAACCATTTGTTGGCACAGGGGCAGACCTAGGGTTCAACTCTAACAATGCACTAACAAACCCTAACTACTAGCCCTTTCGGTAACACCTGTGAAGCAGATGAAGTCTCACCCAAAGTAGAAATAGGCGGTTGCAAGACACAGGTGTCTACAACCAGAGGAAATGTAGGATGGTTTCAGAGCAACAATGAAATATAACA